>CM061351.1:46138021-46420521 GCA_030867105.1 Liasis olivaceus | reverse complement strand
TCTGTATAGAGACAAATTACTTATTATTTACACAGAGTTGAGCTTTGCCTTTAAAAACATTTAAAGGCAGTTTGACACAACACATCACAATGCATCTTAAAACCATAAAATAAAATAAAAGTAAAATGTGAATCATCATCTCTATCAATATGACAGAGAATGCAAGAGACTGGTGATTAAGTTATTTCAAATTAAAGTCAATATAAACTATGAATAAAGTGTTATTAATAAAAGATTGCCAGGGACTGCATTATATTCTGTAATTCTGCAGCTAAGGTTAAGAAAAACATCCCAGTACAGCGAATTCCATAGAACTTGTCCAAAGTTTTCTATAAATCTGACTACTGGAACACAACTATGGATTTATAATAACATCTATTCTTAAGTCTAATGACCACAACAATAATGAGAATTTCATTATAGCATGAGAGTGAATAGTAGGTTGCCTATGACCATATTGTAATGCAATCTTAGCTCAACCAACCCTTACTTAGGAATGCGTTTAACTACCATTCTCATCAGCCCTTGCTAGCATGGCCAAAGGAGATACCACACTGGGGAAGCTAATCAAGATCTTGAATTTTATGCATGGCTCTTATTTTTATGATGCTTAAATTTGAGGTCATATAATTTTATGAATGGTACTACTATCTGCCAAGAGGTTATAGTTTGCTCTGAGGCAATGTTTATTTAGTGAATTTTCATTCTGTTTATAACTGGAACTGCAGCCCTGCATAAGAATCTGTATGAAGCTGTCTTATTTAAAATGTTTGCCATTCTTGCCCACACTTGACTGTTCTGACTGGCAATGGCTTTATATTTCTGATATCCAGCTTTCTTACTTTGTTTGCTATTCAGTTCTTGTAATTCAAGGTCCCAGGTGGGACCTGCATAGGTGGAGTTAATATGACAGCCAATGACTGTGTGATTGAAGCTCTACCTGCATTTGAGGTGTGTTATGATATATGTAAAAAAAGCAGGGCTTTGCATGGCTGCAACTTTCATGCTTTTTAAAAAATGTTTTATTAAACTGCAAAAGCATTACAATTAAAATGTCTTTTTTTAAAAAAAAATCTTTGTGATATTATATATAAACTACCTTGACTTTTTCAATGCCCCCTCAGATGCCCCTAAAGGTTATTACAGTACAACTTTTTGTAATGTGGTCTCCCCCTTCCCAGTCCCAATCCCCTACAGCCAGTCCAGAAAGATACCATGATCAACAGTATCAAAACTCCTGAGAGATCAAGAAGCATCAGGATAGATGCATGATCCCCATCCTGGCTTTGCCAAAGATCATCAAGAAGCATAATCAATTCTGTCTCTATACTGCACTCCAGTCTGAAATCCAACTGAAACCGGTCCAGAGAATCTGTTTCCTCCAAGATTCTCCAAAGCTGTTCCCCAACCATGTTCTCGACAACTTTCCCTAAAAGGGAAGTTCTGTGGGAGCTACTGGTATGTTTCTGAGTGCAATCCAAGGTATTGATATACCTTGTACAGTATATAAAGCCCTGTACAGCTCAGCGTTGACCCACCATCCAAGGGCACAGAGAATGGCTGCTGAAGTTCCCCAATATCAAGTGGTATAATGGGAGGGGATCCAAAAGTGGGCTTTGAGAATGGTGTTCAAATTAGAGAGTGACAATACATTGAAAGACTGGCTGACATTTATTTATTTATTTATTTATTTATTTATTTATTTATTTATTTATTTATTATTAAATTTGTATGCTGCCCATCTCCCCCAACAGGTGACTCTGTATAAATGATGGTAAGGAAGGAGTCAGACTTACCTTCTGTGGGTAATTCCCACCAACTTAGGTAGGAGACTAAAAAGAGTGTCTTATTATGATTAGAAATTGCCAGGATCATATACAATAAAGTAGGACTTCAGATACCATAGTCCAGACCAGCCCTTTGATTTGTGCCCACAAACAAATAGGAATAGCAGTTGGTGAAAATAATCCAAGAGTGGAATAATGTGATATGCAAAGTGCATACTGATAAAAGTCTTGTTGTGTCAGTCTGATTGAACTATTTGTAGCTTCTCTATATTTCTCAAGCACAGCTCATGTAAACCACTTTCCAGTAATCTAAATAAGTATGGGAAATGAATAAGGCATGAATCATTGTTACTGTATCTTCAATTCCCAAGCAAAGGAGAGTTGATGCATCAGATGAGGCTCAGCAAAGGCACTGTTGACCACAGCTCCCACCTGAGCTTTCCAGAACTGCACTGGATCAAAAAGCATCCCTCAGGTTGTGTACTTGATAACTCAGACTGAATGCTTCCCATTCAGGACATGTTAAGTTTACTTGTCATTTGGAACTTGATTTCTTCATCCACATCCACATCCAGTCCCTCATTCCATTTAGACCAGTGTTGTCCAAACTTGGCCACTTTAAGATGAGTGGACTTCAACTCCCAGAATTCCCCAGCCAGCCATGCTGGGAGTTGAAGTCCACTCATCTTAAAGTGGCCAAGTTTGGACAACACTGATCTAGGCAATGTTTTAGTATTTGCAGCAGTGGAATTTGCAACAGCAGCAAATGAGTAAGAGCTGAGTATTAAAAGCATATACTGTAGATGAGAGCTAGTCCCCAGATTTCCAATGATATTCCTTAGCAATCTCAACTAGATGTTAAAGAAAAGAACAGAGAACAAAATAAAACTGGGGGGGCGGGGGGCGGCGGCTAAGGGACTAACTAAAAAACTAGTGCTACTGTATGGGAATGCTTAACAGGGTTCCCAAGGCTCAAAGTCACCTTCAAGGAATAGTCAATAGTATTGAATGTCATGTTGAAATGCCCAACAAAAGCATACTTTCCCCATGTTTCTTCCACCCAGTGCTTCCGTAAATAGTCATTTGCCACTGAATTCACAATGTGCAAAATCTAAAAATATAGATAAGGCCACCAGCATTAAAATAATTTCAGTAGTCAAGTTCCAAGGATCTTGAAATGCCCTGAAAAATAAAGAAGTATTCATCTGTTAAAATAAAATAATGAGGTAATGCATCAAGCAAGCCTTTCTGGATAAGTTATTCCAAAATCTGAATGCCAGCACTGAAAAGGTTTCTTTCTTTAGTAGCCACTCTCCCTTTCTTGTTGGGTGGCCCACCCTGTGAATGCCCTCTAAAGATATTTAATCCAGTTCAATAAATTTAAGAGAAGGAAATCCTTCATGTAATCTGTCACCAACTGTTTTGGCTTTAGAGGATTAAAGCCAGCAATTTGAATGGGTCACAATACCAGACTAGAAGTTTCTTTCCTCAATTGCACATGCTGCCTCCAAGTCTTCTAATCACTGTAAGCGGCTCCAGACCTTGACCTATTTTTGTTTTGTGCTCATATTCAAGATTGCAAAAAAAAAGTTTCTGCTGTTCTGTACCCAGACAGAAAGGCTATGAAAGAAATGGCAATAAATTGGATTCACCATCAAGAATCAGAAACAGGTCTATAGAACTGAATTGTCCAACATCAGGAGCCAGGCTAGACAGAAGCTGAGAGATTTGAGGGAAAAGAGAGATTGGGGAAGAGGGAGGGCACTTTTTCCAGACTATATCAATAATGACATTCTTTGTGTTTAAAGGAGTTCAACTTGAAAGAAGCTTTATCTTTTAAGAAATATACAGTGCTGCTTTCCTTCAGACTCCATTAAACTAAGCTAATCCTATCACTAAACTAATCCTACCGCCATTAATTGGATCCCAATCATTCTGTACCTATTCAGAACTTTGGGAAACTAGGTTAGATTGAATTAAGAGATGTGAACAGGAAAAAAGAAAAGGAAAGAAAAGAAAAGCTTTTCTGTTGAACGCATGAAACATGCTAACAATCTGGTTCTATTCAATCACTGTGCAAAGACATTATGTCTGATACTCTGCAAGGTTGTATGAGGAAGACTTGTTTAATGTTTTGTTTCCAAAAATAGGCATTTTACCATCTGCCCACATGCCATACAATGCAGAAATATTGGTTTCTTCAGCTTCAATTTGTCCTTTGTGGATGGCTGTCATGGACTATTTTAATGTTTACAAATATCACTGTAAAGCAAATGTCTTAAAGGATTTAACTAGGCAAATACTGTAGTTAATAACCAATAGCAGAGAACTGATTATGTTACCTAGATGGGTAATGTCTGCAAGCAAACAACTAAGCTCAGAGAGCACCAAGAACTCCAAAGTACTTAAGTGTCAGTGTAGTGTAGTAGAGAGATATAGATTCAAGTCACCTTCAGCCATGGAAGCTTACTGAGGCCCAGGTAATGCTACTTGATGAAAAAATTGTCAGAATAAGCAGACCTGTATTTCATGCCCTGTCTGTTATTGTATCACTGAAATACATAATTTCCCCAGCTTTGCAATTTCTACTCTTTGAGTTGATCTGGGCACCTACTATCTACTGGATCTTCATCTCACATTTAATAGGCAGTCTAAAGTGTGTGCTCTATTTTTATCATGCTTTTCACGCAACAGTCTAATTATGATAAATGGGAAGGATATAAATTTAGATTTCCTGCAATCATCCAGAGAATAAGCAACTACTGTGCCAATCAAAGTAGACAGTATACTCAGATTTACTCCATTCAATCATTTCCCATTCATACACATTGATGAATGAGTTATTGAAGTTAAAGTGGTAAATGAAATCCATTGATTTTAGTGGGTGTGGATTTTCATCCACCCTGAATTTGAGCTCATTCATAGAGTGCCTGGAATTTCAAGTGAATTTATTCATTGCTTATTTGGTGAAATCATAATGGAAAACATCTTTTTATTAAGAATAAATATGTTGCTTTTCATTCAATCATATTGGCAAACCCAATTTATTGATACTGTATGAATAAACTTTGTAAATCCTTGCTTTCACACATTTCTTTCCCACATGTGCCCTGGCATGAAGACAGTTTGTTCATTCCTTCAAAAATGCTTAAAATACTTGTTTTGTGGAGTGCTTTCTTAAATAGGATTATATTGTGCTGTTGACTATATGAAATTGCTTTGCCTTTAATAATTATGGGATATCAGCATTTCTATTAAGTCTGAATGCATATTTAGTTTTATAGCTGGTTCTTTTTCTTAATTTAGTATTTTTTAAAAATATTATATTTATATTCTACTTTGATTATTAGTAGTTTGTATAAATACTCATATAAATATGATGATGAAAAATATGGTTTTTTACTGGGAATAACTCTTAGCATCTCTGCCTGGGTCTCCTACTTTGAAGATGTTCCCCTTCCTCTTTCTTCAGAAGATGACTTACAGAATGAAAAGACACATACAGTTCCTACAAAATCCCAGGGCCAACCATAAAATGGATCTTAGCAACTTGGATTAGGTTCAGTAGTCTTGGCTGTCTAATAGAACAGCATCTCTCTATAGATAAACTAGTAGCAGTCACAGGGAGTTTTGATTTGAGCTGACTTTGCTTGGCTTAGACTTCTATTTCTCTTGAGAAACAACATAGCTCATCCTATATACTCTATTATGAGTCTTCCTTCCCCTGCCAACAGGCAACTAACAAGTTTTCTGTTTCATCTGTACTCATTGTGGTTCAGTCAAATTAGCAGCCCCTCCTAAAATTATTTGAAGAGAAACAAAGACAGTGAAAGATCTGATTGATTGATTATGTGCCATAAAGTTGTTTTCGATTCCTAGTGACCACATAGATAGATTTTCTCCAATCTATTCTCCAATGAAATATCTGATAGCAAGTTACATTTGGTCCAGAATATTAGAAGAATAATTCAGGGATAATAGAATTTCAGATTTGAATAAACTGGTGGAATCTGAATAGTAATAAGTAATATTTATATATGTATATTGAATCTTCCATCCAGTGGATGGGGACTCTGAGTTCCTCTGTCCACTGCAATAATTTGTATCTGTAATACAAATTTCAGTAATCTGTAATTTCAGTAATCCTTTTGATCCACCTTGAATACATTGTGAGAAGCTGTACTTTTGGAAGGAGAACTCTAGAAAGTCCTCATATGTTGTGCAAATTACATGATTGCAAAAATCTGGCATTTTGAGCTTGGCCATTGGACACAAACACATACCCTGAAAATGTAAAAGTTTTTGAATTTCTTCTAGGAAGCCAAAAGCTTCTAGGGCACAGATCTGTGCTGTACATTTTGAGCATGTTTAAAAGCTCCCATGGGCAACAGTCTTACAGACACCTGACCATTAGATGGCAGTAGGTTCCATTAATTCAAGTGGGACAGTCTGTCACAAGAAGTCATTTTCTAAAAAGATCTACCTTGCTTTGAGCATTTCCAGATCCTCACTTTTTTAAGGAGAAGTTTTGAGCCTTCTCCTTAACAAGAAGATTTGGTTGAACTTCATTCCTATGGAAACCAATAGGACAAATCTTTTAGGTTCATTAACTAAGCTCAATTAATTTATTGTGCACCAAACCCAATGTAATTAAATGAAAATGTAAAAAATATTTTGTGTATGTGTGTGCTTTCAAGTCCTTGTTGACTCCTGGGGACTGCCTGGACTATTCCTGCAGTTTTCTTTGCAAGATTTCTGAAGTGGTTTGCCACTGCCTCCTTCCTAGGGCTGAGAAAGAGTGACTGGCCCAAGGTCACCCAGCTGGGTTCGTGACTAAGGTAGGACTAGAATTCACAGTCTCCTGGTTTCTAGCCTGATGAAAAATGAATCCTTAGAAAAGGTATAAAAATACATAATTGTTTCTTATAGAATAGTGGGAGAAAAAAAATGAATATGCTAGAGGCTTTCAGACTTGAGAACAAAAGAGCCACACTAGTGAGGAAATGTCAATAATCAGTGAGATGATGAAATTGGGTATTAATATACTACAGAAAAAGAGGGCCTGAAGAAATTGTACAAATAATTTCATCAGGAAGGCCTGAGACAGTGTTATTGAGAATTAATTTTGCAGCAATGATACAGGAAGGACAGAGCACAGGGAGGAATTAAAAAGACAGATGTCAAAAGAAATGGATAATGATGACAGGACAGGAAAGAAACAAGAGTTATTTGGTGAATAAAAGAAGACCTTTGCAGTATTGGAATACCAGACATTATCCACCCTTCTTCTTTTGCCTTGATCAAAAGACACGGGTGACATTATGGCTCTCCTAAGAAAGCTTTTGCCAAGCAAGGATCCTGGGTTACCTGATTATCAGAATTCCAGCAGTGGCAATTGTCTGGAAAGTGTTAAGTTCTGCTTCTTTATTATTTGCTTTTTAATCTATTTTTATGTTGCTTGCTCAGTAAACATCTTACACATATGAACAAATAAACAAAATAAAACTAATTAAAATACAATACATGTAGCTGTAATCAATCAAAATCAACAAATAAGCGAATTGTACTGCGTAAGAACCAGATTTAGTATAATCAGCGAGAAGAGTCAGGACTATCACAAGTCCCACTAATTTCAGTGGTCTACCCTAAGCTTGAATCTAACTCAAGGCTTTCTAATTAGGTTATTTTCTACATTATACATTGCTCTCTGAGTCATTAGAGTGATATGGAAATGTTTAAAACAGATAATTAGCTCTAAAGTGAAAAGTCCAGGTTGTAGCATTTGTCTTTCTTTGCCTTTTTGCAATAACCTGTAGTAACCTCTGATTAATTTCACCCACCTATTGTCAAATGGCTTACAAGAGAAATGGATTACTAATGTTTTTTAAAAAATGATTGGAGAAGAATGTGCAAGCCTATGAGTGCTGTAAGGCAAAGATTTTCCTGAGATGATTTAGTCTTCTGTTTCCAAAGGCATTATTTTTATTATATGTCACTTGTGTGCATCAATGAAGTTAAAAATGAAGCTTTTTCTATGGCAATTCTGCTATAAACAATACAGTCATCATTTCCCAGACAGAGAATTTATATTACCCCCCACAAAAAAGCCTGTATCAAATTTATGAGAACATTCAGCAAATGGCTGTCTGTCTTCCATAGCTTTGTTTCCATGACAGTAGCCAACAGAAGTCTACGTTCTGATTAAGATAATCAACTAGGCTTTTCCTGTTGTTCTTTAATCAGTATCGTTGTTCTTTTTGGGCACTGAGTATCTTGCTTTTGGAATGGATTCCTAGATTATTATATTAATTGTGCATCTAGGGCCTTTGGAGGCAGGTAGTTTGTAAACCTTACAAATAAAAAACAAATTAATCTGTTACAATTGCAGAGAAATAGGTTGTATTTGAAGAAATAGCAGGAGATAATTCTTTGATTAGAAAAGAACCCAAAAATGGTTTAGTTTCTTATATACAGGTAAACTCTTAGGATGTTTTCCAAATAATATCTTAGGAAAACCAAATATCTGAACCTGTGCTGCAGAAAAACAGAATCTAAAAAATCCTTTCTGAAAGCAGAACATTTTTTTATATGTGTGGGCTCAAGGGGACATCACCACATGTTTAAGTAGGGTTCACTCTTAATCCCTTCAGTCTACAGGAATAGCTTTTGGAAGGATTGTTCCTGAAACTGAGAACTGCAGAACACAATCAACACCAGTATATAAGAGGATGTGCATACAATAGTTTTCAACTAACACACTATCGCTGAAAAAAACTTTAACATAAAGCATTAATCTATCTGGATCAGATGATCTAGCCACTACAAAGTGCATAATTGAGATAGTCATAGTGGCTGGAGCTGGTTCATAGGAAAAGTTCTAAGCAAACTGGAAAACAGCCAGTTTGATCTAGTGGTTAAGGCACCAGAAACCAGGAGACTGTGAGCTCCAATCCCGCCTTAGGCATGAGCTGGCTGGGTGACTTTGGGCCAGTCACTCTCTCTCTGCCCAACTCACCTCACAGGGTTATTGTTGTGGTGAGAAAATAGGAGAAGGAAGGCGTTTGCTGCCTTGGGTTATTTATAAAAATCATAAAGGTGGGATTAAAAAAATCTTAAAACAAAAAAAGACCAGGAGGCCTTGCTCATAATCACGCATGCCTTGGTTCTTTCCTGGTTAGATTACTGAAAGGCAGTGTACATGAGGCTGCCCTTGAAGACCATCTGGAAATTACAACTGGTCCAGAATGCAGCAAGGCACGCAGTTCTGGATGCTTTGTGTTTTGCCCACATTACACCACTGTTGTACCAGCTGCACTGGCTTCCAGTTTGTCCAGATGCAATTCAAGGTGTTGGTTATCACCTTTAAAGCCCTGTATAGCAGAAGGCCAGGTTATCTGTGAAACTATCTCTCCCTGAGTATACCTGCCTGTTCCAACCGGGCAGATAGGGTGGGTGTGTTCCAGATTCTGTTCCTTAAAGTTTGTCATCTAGTGGGACCCAGGAAGTGCTTCTCTGTAGCAGCCCCTACCCTGTGAAATACCCTGCTGCAATCCTGCAGCCCCCACTCTTCTAGCCTTCCGGAAAACCTGCTCCCCCAAGCATTGGCATAGGGTGAGACTAGAGTCCAGTGATTGTTGTTGTTATTGGGGAGTGTTGCTTTAGGGTACCAGGTACTGTTTTTGGCATGCAGGCATATTAGGTGGGCAGCCACATAAATGTCTTAAATCAAGATAAATAAAATAAAAGAGCAAAACAATGTAAGCTTCATTCCTAGCCATTTATGGACAATGTACAAATGAAGTCCAGGCTGTTTAGTTTCAATATCTGTGGGAGGAATGCAGTAATTTAAGGAGCTGTTCACAGTGCTCAAAATGAAATGAAGAACTTCAGAGATTTTTCTTAAAACCCAGCTTCTTGATTTACCAGGATTTATTAGCTACAATTAGCTGTCTCAGCTATATTTAAGGATTATGATTGGTTTTGAAAGTTTAATTAGTCTCCTAATTAACTCCTGCCATTTCATCTTTCTTGGAATTATTTTTTAAAATCTTGCTGCTTAGACCTTTTATTCAGTCCAAATAGTGTCACTCTGCATTTATTTAGCTACAACTTTTGCTATAGGTTCTCACTGCTGAACATCATTTAAAAACTCTTTTTTTTTTTGGTATCAGTTAACACTACTGAGAAGCTGGTTTCTTTCACTTACCACCAACTGAGGCCAAATTAATGCATATACCATGAAGACATAAAGTAGAATGGATTAAAAGTAAAAGTTATAAATAAAAAGCTGCAAAGTTTCAGATTCCCAGTTCTGAATTGTTTAAAATACTTACTTTTGTTTTGATTATTATTATTTTCTTAATCTAGCAAATACTATAGTTATATTAAAAAATGGATTATGGATTAACACAAATATTGTGTGTTGAGATACTGTTGATAGGAGGTGCATATTTTATTATAGACAATGTAACGTGGTTTCATCTGAAAAAGCCTGGAAGAGGTCATTTTGGTGGAGATGTCTATCAGGGAATTCTCAAGACTCTCAACAAACTATTTATTCCTAGCAGAATCATTATTGATTCAAAATCCATTTACATTTACTAATGCAGAAATGGTGGTATGTAAGCTGGGATTGAATTCAGAGATGGGTTTTGCTTTACCAGCAGAACCCACTGAGATGACTCGGTATGTGGCACAGTTATACAAAAATTTACTGAACCAGAACAGAAGACCTCTGTGGGGAGCCTGTTTCCTCTTGGATTGTGAAAGGCACTCTCAGATACTTTCCTAGTCTTATTCTTGACAGCTTGCTAGAGATTAAAACCTTCTGAGTTTTTTTTTTTAAATATAACTATAGTATTTGCTAGATTAAGAAAATAATAATAATCAAAACAAAACTAAGTATTTTAAAACAATTCAGAACTGGGAATCTGAAACTTTGCAGCTTTTTATTTATAACTTTTACTTTTAATCCATTCTACTTTATGTCTTCATGGTATATGCATTAATTTGGCCTCAGTTGGTGGTAAGTGAAAGAAACCAGCTTCCCTCTCATCGCTTCATAGTTATGCTTTAAGAATGACTGCATATTTCTTTTAAAAAAAGGGAGGGGGGTCACTAACCCTTTTAGATCAAGCAAGATTGTACATACTGTGCTAGTTGCTATGGTAACTATCCTTTCTACTTCAATAGAAAAATCAATAATTGCCTAAAACCTGCTAAACTGTTTTGGATTTTAATTGATTTCAGTATTATGCTTCTTAAAGGTATATTAAAAAGAATAAGGAAGCAGTTTATGAAAGCATTTGTACATTTCTTGAAAGTTTGGGCATGTGAAATATAATTTGCCCTGTTTAATGACATCATCAAGGGGAATTGGCAATTTTTAGGGTTTTTCCCCCAAAGAAAAAATGTGTTAATTATACCTAGCAATAAATTAATAATATACACAAAAGGATGATCCTGTTTTGTATTATCCAACACAGTTTTATACTTCTGAGAATTTACTAGTAGTTATCATAATCCAATGAGCATGAAATTGAGCAAACTCAGGGAGGCAGTGAAAGATAGGAAGGCCTGGCGCAATATGGTTCATGGGGTCACGAAGAGTAGGACACGACTTAACGACTGAACAACAACAAAATCATAGTCCAAAATATTAAAGACCTGGAGCTGTATTTTATGGAGAAATAACCATTTTATTTTTAAAAAACAGGGGTGTTCACAGGGTATGGTCAAAAAAGTCAAGATTGGTTGCATATAAAAAACAGGGAGAGCTTCAATTGCACTGTTGTGGCTGCCATCTTGATTATACCCTGCGGACACCCCTGATACAAATGATTTTATGTTATATTTTTTAAAAATAATTTTTATCAAAAGGTTTTACAAAGATTTAAAAAAACTAAGGAAACAGAGAAGAAATATAAAAATTTGGTAAATTCGAAATCACCAGTTCATTTTTATCAATTTTCAGCAAGAAGTCCATAAAGGGTTTCCAGTTTTTTATAAAAGTAATTGTAGTTCCCTCATTGATCAAACAAGTCAACTTAGCCATTTCTGCGAACTCCGCCATCTTCACAATCCATTCCTCCATTATGGGTATTTCTGTATTCTTCTATCTTTGTGCATCTAATAACCTCACTGCAGTTACCACATAAAACCAATCGTCCATGAGCTTTTTCTAGTTGAGTGTCCATAAGTCCTAATAAGAAAAGTTCCAGTACCATCTGAATGTTAATTTTTAAAACTCTGCATCACCATATGTATTTGTATCTAGTATCTCTTCACTTATTTACAAGTCCACTATGCATGATAAAATGTCACTTCAAATGTCCCAGCAGTAATTAGAAGTATCTTTATACATCTTAGACAATTTCTCTGGTGTCATATACCAATGGTATATCATTTAAAAAAAAAATTATGCTATAATCTTATCTCTCATTGTATTAGTTATTTAGCAGTATCTACAGAGTATCTGCATCATTCAGAGGCATGAAAGTAATTTTCTTTTAACAACAGAATGGTGTGCATATCTACTCAGAAATAAACCTCTATATCCACTTTTCATAAGTAAATACTATTGGATTCAGGGAAATCTACTTTGGAGGAAACATGGACACACTTGGCTACTAATTACAAACATATAGATTGCATTGTTGCCCAAGGGATCCAACTGTTATGCTTAATTAGATTTCTAGTCCACCATGTGACAAAACAAAGATTAGGACATCAGATTAGGTTGGAATCTAACTTTCTGCATTATTTCCCAACTTAGTAATTAACCCCAAAAGGCAACCCAAATAAGAAGCTTTTTTGTTTGTTTATTTGTTTGTTTTTGCAGTGCTTTCAAAAGATGTACATAATAAAATGAGTCTGCAGGCATCTCCCTGAACATTTGCTCTTCTGGCTGCTTTTAACTGAACACTAATCTCTTTAATCATTCTGTTGTTTTCAAACTATGTGAGCAGAATTGAAAACAAGCAGCATCTTGCCCCGATCTTTAACTCGTTTTTAAAATTGTATCAATCATGAAATTGCACTCAGACTGCAGTTTATCAGAATGCCTGATGATGAAAACTTTTTGCAGGTGTTCTATCATAATTTGATTTATAATGCTTATTTATCAGCTGTCAAATGAGGAAGTATATATTTTTTTGTTTCAAAAACAAAAAAAGATGTTTTATTATTAGAACTTTATAAATTCTATAATGTTTGCAAAGTAAGAAGATTAGTTTCACTATGTGTCCCAAAGGATCAGAAACAACTTCTCCCAACACATATAAACACTATCCTTTGCCTACAGAGAATTACTAAAAGTCTCATGCATGGCATACATACTTATGATTTTTTTTCAGAGTTCCTCTATGGAGCTTTGATCATCATAGTAACTTTGAGAACCAGTTTAGATTGAAAGATAATAAAGGGCCATTTTTTTTTCAATAAGCTTCATCGCAGAATAAGGATATGAATGCAGTCTTCTCAGACATTGACCAGTAATCTAGTCATTGCTACATGCTAGCTGGAATATAGTATCATAGTAATATATGAGGTATCCAAGCAACTAGAATCCAAGATCTAATCTGGTTCCTAATAATAGCCTTTCCTACTTGTATCCTGGCAGGAATGTAGTGCGTGCTGACATACCACTCCCCATCAAAAAGGGCTTTAGCAATTAGTAATTAGCCCCAAAAGAATAAGAAGCTTTAATCTTTAAAGGCAACCCAAATAAGAAGCTAGTCTTTAATTCTGACAAAAATTCTGGGAAATACTGTAAAATGATTTTTTTAATCTCAAGGGCCTAATTACAGAACTCAGCTCAAGGATGCAGCAATAGAACCCAAGTATACCCACTCCTCATTTAGTGAACAATTTCTGTTCTAACGACCAGGTTGTTAAGCGAAATAGTCGCTAAGTGAACATGTGACCCACACACATAGAGAAATTACTACATGGCAGTAAAGACATACCAAAAACTTACTCTTTTCTGTCATATAACGATCATCTGGATTTTGCACCAGTTATGGTAGCCCTAAAGAAATTGTTATCTCAAATATCCCTGTACTTTAGCTCCACTCTACAAGATCATACCATCTTCATTCAAATCTATTACATCCTTTCCCTCTTAGCTTCACAAACACAAAACATTTATGTTTTTCTTTCATTTCATTTGTTAATTCATGCTGTCTACCATTTACTCCATATGCCATTGTTGTTACCAGATGGGTCATAGATATTGATGTCTGATACCCACCATAGCTTTGGTCAATCAAAACTTTCACATTATGCTTTTTAGTAAGATAGAGTAAGTTACCATCTGGAGCTGTACCAGGCCACATGCAACACGTCCTGCTAATGATAAGGACTATATTAGTCAGTTTGGCACATTTTTGCTAGCAAATACAACCCAATCTTTTTTTATCCCAAGCATGCTCATACCGTTCTATGCAAGATATGATATTTAATCTAGATACTACCTTGGAAGACAATATACTTTTGCTCACATCCCACCAGCTAGTATGTACGTAGAGTGTACTGACATACTTTCAGGAAACACATTCTAGCCATATGCATCAAATACACTTATTAGGGCATCTGCCATGATATGTGGAATAATGTGCAATGATTGCTTATGAATGACTTTCAAAGTGTTTTCCCCCCCAAATTAAATTTTTATACATATTAGAAAAAAATCATGTTTATATTTTTTTATGAACAATGCTGGGACTTTATTTATGCTACAGATACATTTTTGTCTATTGATTAGTCTACATGCAAGATATGTTCCTGACCATATCTCCTCACTTTTGCTTAACAGCATCTTGAAGGGTCTATAGAATGGGGAGAAGATATGGACTGAGTTACAAAACTGAAGGAAAGAAGATTTAAATTTCAGGAAGGTAAACCCTTTCTGGTTTAAATCTCAGCTGCTATCAGTCATGGATGGGATAGGGGGCAAAGAAGAATAAGGTTTGTAATGGCCACAATTTCAATCCTCCTCTAGCCACATTTAAATATGTAGATGTAACATTTTGTTTATCTAGCCCATGATTATAATTGGCTTTTAATTAAGTATGCCCTACCTCTGTTAGAAAGAATCAGTCATAAATACAGTTCAGTTTAGCCAGCTTATTCATGACATACCAACTTTCAGGATTCTATCATCATCATCATCATCATCATCATCATCATCATCATCATCATCTTAAAATGAAAAGTAATAATTATAATAAATTTAAACATAAAAATATAAAACACAAAATATTTCTTCTAGCTTTGCTACTATTGCTGCTGCTGGATTCCTAGATTCAGGAAGCTATCATTATTTCATGGAATTCATTGTATGAGGAGAAAGACTGCCTTTCATCTTCTGATAGCTGATATCTTCAAAAATGAAGAGATTCCTATATGCTGTGCTGAATATAAATAATGTTTGCAGAAAGCCATTTCTGATGCCAAGGTTGTTGATTTCTATAATGGTGGCAGAACATCTATTTTCACAGAAGGAAGACAGCCAATTACATTCCAAATGGCTACTTCCTCAGAGTAGCTAAGGATTATGAAGAGTCAGAGCCAGTCCTATCATTGGACAGAGTAAGACAGCTCCCTCAAATAGCAGATTTTGGAAGTCATGAAATGCAAGCAGTTTTTAATGCCTTATTCTTGTGTTCTTACTGCTAGGAAAGGAAAGAGCCACAGAAACTTAATAAATAGTAATCTGCTATATATCAAGCAAATGTCTAATCTGTGGAAAAATATGTTCTGGAAGTAAAAGCATTTCTTAATATAAACAAATACTATTATTATAAAGCAAATAGAATACTAAATGGATTTACAGTCCTGTAAGCTGTCCTAATTTCTGCCTATAACAATCAGGACATTTTCAAATCTTGAGCTGTCCCTCTGCTACTCACATTTTGACATTGCCATTTTATAACCATTTGAAAATAAAATTCTGTTCCCAGTAAAGCACTGTGCTGAGATTATCAGGAAGAATTATGTCCCTCTAGATATTGGGAAAGTTACATTACCATAATCCCTCACTTTGATCTTCTGTAGATATTGCTATAGGAACTGGAATCCAGTAAGATCTGGAAGGATACACTGGCTCTACCTCTACTCTATATGTGGTCACTTTAGTTTTTGTATGTGATATACAAGAAGCATCTGCAGCAAACAGTAATGGCACTAGAATGACAACACACATGCAGGGATGACATCATGCAAATGCTATCATTACATACTTATGCCTTGAGTTGAATACAGGCACATAAGTTGCAGCATTTGAGTGATGATGATATCATGCACATTTCAGCATTTGTCCCCCCTTGCCCGCCCCCCACCTACACCCATGTAATTTATCTGCAGTTGGCAAGGTGAACTATCTTCTGAACCATTTCTTATTAAAGTAGCCTGTTCCAAGGAAAGCCAAATTCTTGAGTTTTTTATGCCACCATGATAAATGGTAGCACTGAAAACAATTAACTGTATTTAGCATGTAGTTAATTACTAATAGCAATTATGAGGGCAAGTGTGTGTGGGGGTGCTTTTTGTATATGTTTAGAAATGTTAGAAGGATGCTTGTTAACTACAGTGAAGATGCAGTAGATTCACAGAGGCATGGAACCTTGCCAATACAAGTCAGGCTACTTAGTGTTAAATCTATTATACGTTTATTGTAGTACTGCCAATAATTCTACCTCTTCCCCTGACCAACCCTCCTTCCCTTAATATTTAAAATAAAGTCTCAGACCCTCTGTAGCACTTGTAAAGTTGGTGTATATCATCCTTAGGCACGTTATTCCTAAGTCATTTCCTTTCCAAAGCATTCCCATGCATTGTAACTTTTGAGAAATAGTCTTTCAGCTTCTTGATGTGAATCAACCACATCAAGTACAGCATCCAGTTCAAGACACCACATTTTAAGAAGAGTCCTATCAAACTGCAATCTGTCCAGAAAAAAAGAAAACAGGATGAGATATGGTTGAAAGCACAGTGTAGGAGAAGAAAAAATTATGAGTGAGCAGTTTTGAAATACTTGAAAGCTGTCTTGCAAAAATTAGAGCAGAATTGTTCTCTGTTCTAGAACTAATTGGTGGAAATTGTTGGGAAGCAGATTTTGACCAGACATTAGGAAAACTTCCAAATGATAAGAGCTGTTTGGCAGTAGAGCAGAGGTTCAATATACAGAAAGCAGAATATTCTCCTTTGTCCACTTATTTAAGCCATCTGCCACTAATGCTCTAGTGGTTTCAAACAAGGTACATCTGGCAGGGAGCAAAGAACTGGACTATATAATATCCAAGAATCCCTTCTGCTTATCCTTATAAAAGTTCTAGAGAATTAGTAATAAATGGGACTATTATGCTTTTGTGAATATATTCTTTCTTCTTCTAATTGTGAATATGTACACATATCATTACATAGTTTGCTTAATAAAATGATAATCCAATTGTTCTATTTCCTGATCATTTCCTTTCATACCTTTAAAAGCTTCATGATAGCTGGCTTCTCCCCACCTCTACCTCCATAAATGAGTTTAAAGCATCACTATTCTGGGTCTTCAGTAAATGAAATTACATTATCTCAGGTCCCTGATTTGGCTGTCTCCCAAAGCAATTTTATACCAATCACTCTGAATGCCTGCATTACCCATAAAAGGTACAAATTTAATCTGCTTGAAAACATTGGATATTCACTGTAACAAACAAAAAAAAAAGGGGGGGGGGAGGTGATGGGAAGGGAAAAGCTCTTATCTTCTGGGATGGATTTAAAAATTATGTGAATTTATACCTAGCAAAAAATGATATAAAAGTGATACTGGCTGCACCACTGTATCTTTTGGAATGCACTTAATAGAATCATGGAGTTGGAAGAGCCATAATTCCAACTCCCAGCTCAGTTCAGGAATCCAAACACCCAACCAGATGGTTGCCTAATGTTCACTTGTACACAACCAATGAAGGGAGCCCACCAGAGCTCTGAGTAATTGTCTCCACTCCTGAACTGTTTTTAGCTGCTCTTAATGTTAGGAAGCCCCCCCCCCCCCAACATTCAATCAGAACATGCTGTTCAGGGTAGGATAGGATACCTTAGGATAGTGTTCAGTGTAGGATAGGATACCTTAGGATACCTTAGGGTAGTGTTTCTCAACCTTGACAACTTTAAGATGTGAGGACTTCAACCCCCAGAATTCTGGGGGTTGAAATCCACACATCTTAAAATTGCCAAGGTTGAGAAATACTGCCTTAGGACTTAGGCCACTGTGATGGAATATTTGCTTTACATGTTGCTCTAAACCATAATGCAACTTCTATCATTTTGGTTTAGCATGTACTAAAAATTCATCCACTGTGGTTTATAAATCAGTATTTTGGTTTAATATATTATGTGAATCCAGCAATCATTGTTTATTCAATTAACTGTGATTAAGCAAGTTATGGCTTAACACAATATGTCATTAAGTGAATTTACTTGTTGAATCCCTCAAACTACTTATTCAATCTACATCTACCTCACCCATAACTTGTTTTGTAAAATAAACATCTAAACATCTCAGTTCTTCTTAATGTTGTTGATCATAGCTATTGGAATTTATTCATAAATATATGGCTGGTTACATGACCAGTTCAATTGTGTTAATGCAACTGATGGAGAAAAATAAATATCCTGAATGTTTAATCATAGACTAGTTTGACTGCTTAAAAGGTTAAAGATATGAAACGGCAGGAAAGCTTTCAACGGCTTTTAAAAGGAATAATACTTGTGATATGGGCCCTGACCTTTCTTTATTCAGGATGAAAGCTCTCCTTTCAGAATAGAGATACTATTTAATATAACTTTTTGTTTGCTTTTTTGATGCCATCAAGTCATTATTGACTCCTGGCAACTTCCTGCACAACTCCCTGCAGTTTTCTTTGGCAACATTTTCAGAAGTGGTTAGCCATTTGCTTTCTTCCTAGGGCTGAAAGACAGTGATCGGTTCAATGTTACCCAGCTGGTTTCATGCCTAAGGCAGGACCAGAACTCAGGGTCTCCCAGTGATACCTTGAGCCACTACACCAAACTGGGTCTCATTTAATATAATATACCTAAACTTAATTCATAACCATGCTTCATTTTCCTTCATATTAACTCTTTTAGCATTTAAAAAAAAATAAAAATCATGGAGAAGCAAGCTCATAGAGAAGTAGGTAATGAACTGAATGAACTGAAAAATAGCTCGCTCCCAAAAGATGTTCACTCATATGGTCTTACTCATTTTTTTTTAAAGAATTCTGTCCACCTAATAGCTTATTTTTCATAATTGTAAGTAAAGAAAGCAGTTCTTTTTGTCACTCATGGGCTTTTATCAAATGTTCAATTTCCAAACCCAACAACTAGGCTTCTGTTCAGCTTTCATGAATTCATGAAAAATTCCAATTTCTCATTGCTTAGTCTCAAGTTAGTAGAACAACTTGTACTCAGTAGTTGGCTATTTCCAACCACATTCGCAAGTCTTAAAAAAAAAGGAAATAAAGTAAACAATAAAAATTGTTTAGCTATGGACACATGCCAGGTTTGTCATAGTGTTCGTTATACCAGCATCCATTTGAGACAACTTGGTTATCAGCCATTATTAGCTGAACTGATTGGGGTCAGCAACATGCCCATTAAATAATTAGATTCCTTAAATATAGAAGAAAATCAGTCCTCCAACCCTTTACAATAGAAAACCATAGACAGAAAATCAGGAAGATAAGTTCATCAAATTAATGTAAGGTTTGGAAATTTAAAGGGAAATTTTGTAAAACTGGCTATTTAATTAATTAATTAGTTTGATGTACAGTTATAAACCACCCAGAGCTGCTAGGAGTTGGGTGGCATATAAATTTAATTCAATTTAAATTTAAGAATAATTTATTGTTGGATGCACAGTTAGTCAGTTGTTTAGACTGGATTTGGCATTTTGTCCAACTATCGAGTCCTTCCCAAGATGGCAGGTGCTTGTCTGTTTGAATTTTAAAGTCCCAGAGCACTTTAGCTTCTTCATTTTCTATTCCTTTGTCTGTTTCGTGGTCCCACCAGTTCTTGCTTGCAGGCAAATGGTATTTCTTGCAGATATTCCAATGCACCATTGTTGCTACTTTGTCATGCTGTTGCTTGTAGTCAGTCTGTATGGTCTTCTTGCAGCAGCTAACTAGGTGGTCCACTGTTTCTTCAGCTTCTTTGCAGAGGCAGCATTTGCTGTCTGTTGCTGTCTTCTCGATTCTGACTTTGTATAAATCTGTTCTTAAGGCTTGGTGTTGTGCAGCCAGAATTAGCCCCTCTGTCTCTTTCTTCAACTTTCCTGTTCTTAGCCATTGCCAGGTCTTGTTGTTATCTGCTTTGCCTGCTAGCTTTCTTTTTTATGTACTGGCCATGTTATACTTTACCTTGCCATATCTCTTTTCTATTTTTCATTTGGTCTTTCTTATAGGCCAGTTTGGTCCTTTTAGTATTCAGTAAGCCTTCATGGTGTACTAGCTTCAATGCATCTTCTTCACTGTCCTTCAGATATTTTTCTAATGCCCTTTTTTTCTTTTTCAACTGTCTGGTGCACTTGCAACATTCCACATCCACCTATGCTCCTTGGTAAGTAGAATCTGTCAACATCGCTGCGTGGATGATGATGATGATGATAATGAAGAAGATGATGGTGATAATTATATAGCCACCCATCTCACATAACTGACTCTGGGCAGCTCACAAAGATTAAAACACAGAAAACCCATCACATATAATCCCCCCTCCCGGTACCCAAGGATAAACACTAACGCCACTCACATCAATAACAACAGAGCTCATCTATCTTACTGACTCAAATGCCTGGGGAAATTTAATGTAGTAAATCTACATTTTCCATTCCTTGGAAAACTAGGCCAAACCACAACGTTTCAGCTATTTCTGTCTCTTCCTCAATTTATAAATCTATCTGCTTTGCTTTGCACACAATGGCTGGTTTAACTGCTGGGAATGTTGTGCAAATTCTACACTGATGACTACAAGCTATGCGGCTTACAGCAGGGATGATAGTAAAATAACTGTGATTCTTCTGTGGTGAATTACATGGAGGACTGCTATTTTCAGTGCTTCTTTCTTAAATAAATTGGCTGTTTCTAAGGAGAAGATAGATGCCAGAAGAGGCTGCAGAGCTGTGAGTGTTAAATGTGAGCATGAGAAATGAGAAGAGAATGATGCAGCTCAAGCTTTATGCAATCATGAGCAAGCTAGTCCTAAATAAACAGTGTGAAAAATACTTCCGTCTCTTGCATTGTATTAAAAGGCCAATGACAACCAAATAATTCCTGATAATTTGTGTGAAAGGCATTTCTGTTCATAAAACACTTCTAGCTTATATTGCAATTAGGGATTCTGCAGATTGACGTTTATGATTGAAGGTGCAAAGATATTTCTGTAGAATGGTCATTAAGGGGGACAGAAGAGACTAGGAATGGCAGAAATCTGCTAAGGGCACCAAGGAAGTGTCTGCTATGCTGCATTATAATAGCTGATTTAACTGTTGAATACTTTGGCATCGATTGTAGAGATCAGTGCAAAAGTTCAGTACAAGTACAAAGGTGGCCTGCTCCTGGCTGTGTGGGTGCGTGAACTCTCCTGAGGCTTCTAGTGTAGAAAAGTAATGTCTTTGGTAGAGAGGTCCCTCAATAGTGAAGAACTTTCTTTATATACAGTACATATACATATACATATATTATTGAAAATTTTAAAAACAAAGATAAAAATTAATGCAAACTAATATAGAGTAAGAAAGAAAAAGAAAGAAAGAAATCAAAGAGAGAGCTAAAAGTGCAAGAAAGAAAGAAAAAAGAAAAATAGAAAAGAAAGAAAAAAGATACAAAGAAGTGGCTTCCAATCTTTATAGCAGTTATAAGTACAATTATAACTTTACCTCTTTCTCTAAAGTTACATCATGACTCTCTTCTTTCTATAATGTATCTTATCTAATTGTCAAAACCACAGATTATAAGTTCATTTTTTTTCTGTTTTATGCAAAAAGTCCATAAGGGGTTTTCAGTAGGCAATAAACGTAGATATTGTCTTTTCTCTAAACAAACAAGTCAATTTCGCCATCTCAGCAAGTTCTATCATCTTCACCAATCATTCTTCCGTTGTAGGTATTGCACAAATCTTTGTGCATACAATAATCTCACTGCAGTTATCATATACAAAAACAAAGTTCCATGACTTCTTTCTGACTGTTTGTCCATCAGTCCCAAGGGGAAGAATTCTGGTCTCAATTGTATATTAATCTTTAATATCCTCTGAATCAGTGTATGTATATGAATCCAAAATTTTCTAGCTTTTTTGCACGTCTACCCAGCATGATAAAATGACCCTTCTTGTACCCATTTCCAACATAAATTTGAAGTGTCTTTATACATTCTAGACAATTTCTCTGGTGTCATGTACCAACAGAACATCATTTTATAAAAGTTCTCTTTAAGATTATAACATAATGCAAATTTCAATCCTTTCAACCACATATTTTCCCATTGTTCGATCTGTATATTATAACCAATTTTTTATCCCACTTTATCATACATTCTTTCACTTGTTCTTCTGTTTCAAATTTCAATAAAAGTTTATACATTTTAGCAATCACATGATCATTTGTACACAATTCTATTTCAAAACCAGTCTTATATATGGTCAATACCATACACTCTTTTGTCTACTTTTAATCTTTCTCGTAACTGTAAAAAGAAAACCATTGGCAACTATATCCCTCTGCCACCAATTGATTTTATTTTGTATTCCCCTTGACAAAATTCTAGTATCTCACAATAATTTAGCCATTTGTGTTTGCCTATTATTTTTTGTCTATAAAATGCTTCTTGTGCTGAAAGCCACAAAGGTGTTTTCAGACACAACCTGGATTTGTATCTATTCTATATTCTCAATATGGCACGTCTAACATAATGATTTTTAAAATCCACATTAACCTTGACTTTATCATGCCACAAATATCCATGCCACCCAAATCTCAGGTCATGTTCGTCTAACTCCAAAAGCCTTCTATTTCTCAGCAGCACCCACTCTTTCATCCAAACCAAACAGCAAGCTGCAAAATACAATTTCAGATCAGGTAAACCAATCCTCCTCTTTCCTTTGCATCTTGTAACACCTTATATTTAACTCATGTTTTTTCCCCTTGCCACATAAACTTACATATATCCTTTTGCCACTGTTTATCACTGTATCAGTTGTCAAAACAGGTATTGTCTGAAACAAAAACATTCTTCTAGGCAAGACATTTGTTTTTATCACAGAAAGTGTCCCCAGCAATGACAGTTGTAGTTTCTCCCATCTTAACATATCGTTTTTAAGTTCATTCCATATCTTAACATAATCATTTTGAAATAACATACAATACTTATTTGTCATGGTGATACCCAGATATTTTACTTCCTTCTCAATCTTAAAACAACCTGTTTTATTCATCAATTCTGTTCGATCCTCTATTTTCATGTTTTTTGTTAATATCTTTGTCTTCTGATAATTAATCTAAAACCTGCTAATGTACCAAATTCTTTTAGTTTTCCCATTAACGTTTCAATTCCCTTTAAAGGAAATAGTGAAGAACTTTCTATGTATCTTCACAGTGTAAGTTAGAACTCTGATTTTAAACTCATATGAAAACTTCCTCAGCTCATAAGGTTAGGTGTGGCCTGAAGCTCCTTTGTGCTCATGTTGCTCCATCAGGTATAAAACAAACTTCTTAAGACCAAGCTATGAAGGACTAGGTTTAGGACTAGTGTGTTGTGTAAAATGTGAAGCAATCATTGCAATTGTAACACAATGCACTAAGCTCATGACCCAGGTCAGAAAGGAGACCTTGGTTGTTGTTGTTTTTTGTTTAGGACATGTTTACATTTCTATCTTTTATTGTTATACTGATGTTTTTAACCATGTTCACTGCCCACAGTTGCTTTGGTGAGATGGGCAGCTATGGGTATTGAATAAAATAAACAAATAAAGCTTTGTTTTCTTTGTGATAGACTATTTCTGGGAGACAAAAGACGCTGCACATTTTGTAGCCCTGTTCCCATAATTTATTTAATTGGAGCAATGGGTGGTAGTGATTAAACAGATCCAGTCATGCACAGGAATAAACTAATTCCACCTAGTTAGTTGTGTTATGAAAACACCTATGATATACCTAGTCCTCTAAAAAAAAGAATTGGAGATAAAATTTGGTTGCAAAGCTATAGAACTCACTATCAAGACTTGGCAGCAATGCAGACTACATCTCCCATACATTCACTGATTGCAATGGCCATGGCATGCCTACAGTGGCCTGGCCCATGGGGAAAGAGAAGATGAACTCTCAGGAGCATACCAGACCTTTTCTGGAGAAAGTGATGAGGACTCAATATTAAAAAAAGGTCCCATTGGACACAGTTAGACTTTTTCCCCCTATCAATACCACCAGCAAGGAGATTTGACTGGGGTAGTAGATGACCAGATTAAGCATGGGAACAGAATGAGAGATTTCAGATATCATGCTAAGCTATAGTGTAATTTATTTGGTTTAGGACTAGTGTGTTGTGTAAAATGTGAAGCAGCCATTGCAATTTTAACACAATGCACTAAGCTGCATGACCCAGGTCAGAACGGAGAAAGGCTCATCATCACTGAGTGTCCAAACAAAGAGTGATGGGATGGAGCAACATTCATAACGTTGCTTAATGCTTTTTTGGAGATGACAAAAGAAGAGATTTTCCAGTGGTGGTGATCGAGGAGAGAAGATGGGGGTCCATTTAATGTGCATCTTGTCCATCCTTTATAATTAACAAACAAACCTTTCATGCAACCTGAAGAAACACAAAGTATTATAGGGTTTCTGACAGCAGCAAGACATTCATTCCTCTAAATTATTCTTCTTTTTAATCTCTTCTTTCAGTTGCTCAATTGCCTATGTACTTTTCCCTTATTTCCCTTATTTCCCTTTCTTTACATAAAAAGCTACATAAAACAAAGCAAAAAGTTATTTTGCACTTACGTAAATCTCCTAGGGGGAAAAAGTATATAATGCAGTGACAGAATCAGACAGAATAGATCCAACTTGGGAATCCAAAATGCATAGTTTGGACAAGTGCTGTGCTGTAATCAGTTCTCATGTGTGAGAATCTTCATGGATCTCCACCAAAGCCTGTCTTTTTCTTCCTTTCTCTCCTAAACTGCAGGCTGTTAATACTAGAAACTCTCTGTTAGCCTTTCAAGTCCCCTTCTCCAGACTTTCTTATCTACATGATTACTCCAGATAATAAGTTATTATAGCTCAAATACTTACATTCTTCTCTGTTTATACATCTTGAGTTAGATTTCAGGTGTGCTTGAATGGAGGTTTGGGCAAAGTAGAATGTTGAATGCTTCCCATGATATGGAAATTGTTGATGCTATCTAAAATTGCATTTACCTTTGAACTGTCTTTTTGAATTCCATTGTCATCAACTGATACACCAAAGTCTATTTTACAAGTATCATTAACAAACCAGGTATTCTCCATCCTATACTTGCATATTTCCTAAATGAAGAAATGTGCACTCATCTCTGTTAAATGTAATTCGGTTACTTTCAGACAAATTTTCCAACCTATTTAGTGCATTTAATTTTATTTCTATCTTCTAGAGTATTAGCTATCCCACCAAATGTTGTGTCATCTGCAAAACCGATAAGCATACTGCTAAGCAGGGGATCCAGGATTGATTGGTGTGGCACCAAATTTGATATCTCTGACTAATTTGATAAAGAATATTGATGAGAACACTTTGAGTATGATTTCAAGCCAGCTATGTATCCAGTTAATAGCCATCAGCTCACACTTATTAATTAGTTGACTAATCTGCATGTCATGGGGGATTTAGTTAAATACTTCCAGCTATCTTAAGTTCCATTTCCCATTAGCTCTCTCAGTCATGGGGTCCTACATCACAGCTATAAGTTTATTAAACTTCACTTGTTTTAAGTCCAAGATATATACATTTATAACTCAGTTTTAGTTTTCATAAAATCAAGAAGTCCAGCTTTATATGGTTACTCTCCCCCAAACTTCTTTCTACTTTCTACTTCAGTTCCTCAGCTAAATCTTCCTTTGATCAAGTCAAGGAGACTCAAATTCTGTTGTGTCTTCTTGCATTCACTGTAGGAAAATTTTCAGCAAGATAAGTTAGAAATGTCTTGGATGAACCATGCTTGGCAGAGTCTGCCTCCAAACTGATGTTGATAATTAACACTATGATGTCATGTCTTTTTGAAAGTTCTGCTATTTGCTTTTGGAAGACATTATTGGTTGGATAGGTGATAATACATAACAACAATTGTATTGCTCTTATTTGTTTCTCCACTTATTTTAACCAAAATGTTCTCTACAACTTTGCCAATTTTATTTGGATTTCTGAGCAGGAATGGATATTTTTAACATACAGTGCATCTTCCCCCTTTCTATTACTTTTGTTCCTTTTGAACAAATTGCACTCTTTAATTACAATATTTCAGTCATGGGAGTCATTTAAGCAGATCTCAGTTATATGGGTATATTATATTTGCTTACCTGTACCATGAGCAAAAGCTTATCTTGTTTGCCATATTCTGAGCATTACTGTAAAAATAATGAAGGTCATGAGCTGATATTCTTTTTGATTTTATTTGCGTGGCTTAGGAGGTTCTGTTTCAGCAACATCCCACTTTCTACAATGTGCACACCCTACTCTTATCTTTGTCTTCTCATAAGGTCCTTTGTGGATCCACTGTCATGTCTCCAATTCTGCAGAGTCTCGTTTTCTTCCACTGAATGTTTGTTTCATCTGCAAAGTTCCAATGGTGCAGATGATGATGATGATGATGATGATGATTTATTTGACTTGTCCCTGCCCATCTCCCCACAACGGGGGACTCTGGGTGGCTTACAACAAACTAAAATCGGCAATACATAATTAAAAGATTATAAAACCAAAGTTACAAAGAGAAAGATAAAAAGGCTAAAAAATCCAAGAGGCCGATAGAGGCCACACCAGGCTGCTAAGGGGCCAGCCAACCCCATTTTTTCTATCCTCCCTCCCCGCCCCAGGCCAGATGGCAGAGCCAGGTCTTCAAATCCCTCTGAAAGCCCTGGAGTGAGGGGGCCTGTCTCACCCCCGGGGGCAAGATGTTCCAAAGGGCGGGGGCTACAGCAGAAAAGGCCTGCCTTCTAGACCCTGCTAATCGAAGTTCTTTTACTGCGGGGATCCGGAGCATGCCCTCTCTGTGAGATCGAGTGGGATGGGTTGAAATCGTGGGGGCGAGGCGGTCCTTCAGGTAACCTGGTCCCATGCCATGTAGGGCTTTAAAGGTGATAACCAACACCTTGAATTGGACCCGGAAGAATATCTTCTGTGTCTCTTGCTTTTGGTTGTTTCTCTCATCCAATGGCCTTGCTCCCTCTTTGACTATCTTCCTTATGGAGTATTGCTTCTACTATTGATTTTTGTCGTAGAACCTCCTTCCTTTTAATTAATAAATCCTTGTCTTTTCTCACCAGCTGAAGTGTAGCCTTTAGCTCCTCCAGTCCATTGACTTTTTCTTCAAGGATTTTATGAGCTTGCATTTGCTTAAAATATATACCATTTTTTTTCCATGCTAAAAGACAGATATGCCATAGGCATTGCAAGTCACAATTGCAGATTCTGCACCATTCATCTTCACTTTTGATTTTTAGGGAGCTGCAGTAGAAAGGGTTTTTTTTCCTTCCCTTCTTAAGTTGTTATGTTGCATAAATACAAACTCTTGATTTAAAGGAAAAATATGAATCCCCAAGCGAATTCCTGTTAGATCTCCCTATTCACTTGCCTGATCATAGATCCTTATTCAGCAGGATGCAATCAGTTAATTACTCCATATTAGGCAGTATGTAGTCCCAGGACACCACCCCCTTACAGTCTGCAGCTATTCTGGAAGTGACTTTTTCATTCCTTACAGCTCAGGACACAGTTCCTCAGAGCCATTCTCCTTTGTTCCTCCTGCTGAAATCTCTCAGCAAATTCTTACTAGCTCTCCCTCTCTCCCTCAGATACAGGTATGCACACATTTTATACAAATGCATATTTGGGAGAGATTGTGAAGTGGCTGGGGGAGGAAGGGAGGAGATAACAGTGGGCAAGTTGACAGATTATCTCATTAATGGCAACTCAGCTGAAGTAAGGAGAGAACTGGGGGAAAGCATTTCAAAGTATTAAAAAAATCCTCCACCTTAATCAACTTTCTATAAATGAGCTTGGGAAATTTTTATTGTGGTTTCTAATATGCTGCATTTATTCCAAACTGGGGTTAAATTAGAGATACCTTTCTGAAATGTATGTAGTTCTTCCTTGGTCTTGCCAACTATATGTGCTTTGACAATATTCTTGTTTGTCCCTTATTTTTGATGATCTATAAGTGAATACCCAAGAAGAGAATGTTCCTATTCATTCATTTGTTTGTTTGTTTTTTTACTTATAATTAGTTACAGTATATTATGGACTTTCTAGATGCTTGGCATGATAAATACTAGCAAATTTCAGGAAATCAAATTATCTTCGTTTGTTACCCTGGAATTGAGTAGACTTCCTGCTTTTCTAGAAATGAAAATAGAATACTTTATTGCCTGCATCAGCTGTTTTGTTACTTTTTAAACACGTTTTGTCTTTCACTATGTACATATAAACTATTGCAAATTAATCCAAATCCCTCTCTGTCTCCAATAAAATATCCCTGAGCAATGAAACAAGTAAAACAATATTTGCTCTCTATGCTTCCCAGACAAGAAGAAAAATGTTAACTTGGCACTGGTAAGATTTTTAATTCGACGCCAAATGAATCTCTTTAGATATAGCATTCCAAATTAGGTATTTTTCTGATTCTAAAATTAGATTCTGTTTTTTTATGTGTGATTATATAACTAGTTCTGCTAATGAAGATTCTTGAAGAAATATCTCTGTGGAAGATCTTAAAACATGAACAAGTTGGTATGGAAAGAGGCATTCTTTCAGGTACTGGAATCTCAAGCCATTTAGGGCTTCAGAATGTTATGCAGACATTCCCCAAAGTAATGTGGTGGCATTATGTCACTGATGTTAGATGAGAGGTGATACAGGACAAAGAATGCAATTTGGTGGCTTTTCTAAAATAGTAACCATGAAAGGTCTTTTCCCCATTCTGATGCATTGATGCTCCTTTCCCAATACCGATATTCCATTATTTTAAAAAATATATACCAAGACTGTCCTGAATTCATTGGTCAATGTAAAAAATACGCATCTTGTAAGATGGAATGGCATTATCCTTCTGGCCTTAGGAAGGTGGTAATAAGACTTTTTCTTTTATTTTTACAGTCCTCCAGATAATTCTGCAACTACTTGCTTTGATACTTTGTAAAACTTTCAGCTTATCAGTGGTATATCATAATGTTAGATAGAGTTTTTCCCCCAGATATTCAGAACAGAAGATATACTAGGGTTTGTTTTTTTTCAATGCTTTCTCAAAACATGTTTCTCGGGAAATATAAAGCTGTTATTCTACAAGGTCCAGGCAAAAAAATACACCTTTAAAATATCATTTTAAAGGTAAAAAACTATAGCTTGAATTACACATTTATTTTAATAACATTTTTCCAAGGAGCATTTAATTCAAACAAAATTGATTGCCTCTGAAAATTTGTAACATTCTATTTTTCTTTTGCTTTCCTTTCAGAAGATAGAATGCAAATTGCTTTGTCAATTTGTGAAACAGCAAATCTCCACTATCTTCCTTAATTCTGGGCATTTCTAATCCTATCATCATTTCTGACTGCATCTGTAGCTACACTTGGCCAAGTCCTTTTGCTTTACTCTCCTTGAATAACCCCAGTTATCAACTGTGAATTCAGGTCTCTTTTTATTAGATCATGAGTGAGAAGCTTGTGATACTGTTCCATCCTTTCTAACCACTAATCTACTGTTTGGAACTGATGGGGGATGATGTCCAGTGATGCACTGAAGGACACAAATTCCTTATTTTTGCCTTAGATCTACATTGCTAAAAGCTTTGTTCCATTTCATATTTCCGTGTAATAAATGTTTGCAAAGGTTATTTTATAATCATCTTTTCATAACAATTTTCCATAGGTAAATAAGAAACTCTATTGATTCCAACTCATCCTATCTGACATCTTTTCTGAAATACCTATTGAGTCAAGTATAAGAAGCAGATATTTTCCTGGTTCTAAGTAATTTCTGTAGAAAAGCTAATCTCAGATGAAAGTCATAAGTTCGGAGTCATAAATATGCACTGACTATTGACTTCTGCTGAAGGCATTAGTTGGATTTATTGATTTAATAAATGCATATTCATAACCAAGCACACAGGCTCTTGAGAGTTATCATGTTTGGCATGTTTGCATAAATATTCACAAATGAGTTAACACAACTCACACAGTTATTGACTGGCAGCTCTGTTCTGCTCAAAAATAATCTTTTATGCAGTATAGCACCAATTTATACATAACCCCCCATTTATCACATAACACATTACTGGGTCCACACAGAAATAATTGTTTCTGGGATTCTTCCATCTCTTTTAGGAAAAAGAAACTTCCCCAAAATTAAATATATAGAATGTATGAATTACGTGCCTTATGTAATTTGATACATTAAATGGAGTAAATGTATATAGGCCCAATTCATTGCCATACCTACAGAAATCTACAGCCAGTGATTGAGTGAAAAGGATGTTTTGTATAGACAATAATGCAACGTGTTAGTTAGGACTTAATTTTTATGCAACAGCTCCAGTGAAATTCATCTTAGGAGATACTTAATTTCAAACCAGAGATATTGCTGCAGCAGCAATCAGTTGCCGTACAAGAAAACTATGCCAGTTGTTGTCACATAATTTCAGCTTGCTAATTAACCTTGCTGAGAATTCTAAAGTATCAGGATTTCTGCTGGAATAAACCAGGGAAGCTGCTGGCTTCATTAGCTTTCTCTGTGTAGCGAAAAAACATAAAGAGAACAAATGATGGAGAGTGACACTCCTGTGGAATGCAAAAAGATAAGAAGAAAATAAGCAGCTAAGGGGAATATTGCAGCAGGAGGTAGTTGTGAAGAAAAAAAATTGTGATAAATGCAGCAAAGATGTGAGTGACAGTACTGTCCTGTGCTTTGATTCAAGCTGAGGCAGATCTATAAATATTAGAGAAAGAAATGTAGGCTATCTTAGCAAACTTGTGAAAATAAGAGATATTATTGGATTTTTTTTTCTCAAACAACAATTATGATCAGGTAGAAATGTGATATGAGAAACAAGGCTATTTCCTCAGCACTGTTGAAAGATGAGCTCTGTGGAACCCTTCTGAGTTGTCACCAGGCAGTAGCTATTGCACTAAGACACAGAAGAGAGAGCAAGCAGAGCCATTACAGCAGCTTTGCTCAAAACCCAACTGCTCTTCCTTTCCTGAAATTTTCCACTTGGTCATTATAAGAACTATATTTAACTCAGAAATTGTTCCTGTGTTGTTTTTTCCTTGTTCCTTTTTATTATTTTGTGTCATGTCTTTTTAAATGATAAGACTGTGGGCATGGATTGTCTATGCTCATATGTCAAGTGTTCTGAGGAACCTTTTTTTTTGTCTGAAGAAGGAAAATAAAATAAAATAATCAGTATGTTTATGGGTATGACCTTTGATGTTTATCCTTACCAGTTGGAATATTTGCTGATAATTTAAACTGGCATTATTGATTCAGTATTAGTAGTGCAAATGATAAGGGATGTTATTTATATAATTTTTATTAAAGAAAAAATTTACAAAGTTAAAAGATAAACACAAAAAATATAGAAGAAAAGTAAGTAAGAAAGAAAGGTAAAGTGTTGAAAATAATAGAAAATGAAGAAGAAAAAAAAAGAAAAAAAAGATACTTAAAGAAGCAACCTCTAATCTTTACAGCAGTTTATAGACTTACTTGATACCATTTCTTCCCTTCAAAATTACATAATGTAGTTCCCTTTCCCACTTATACAGCCCTTTTTAATTGGTAAATCTAGAAATCACCATTTCATTTTTATCAATTTTCAGCAAAAAGTCCATTAAGGGTTTCCAGTCTTCTATAAAAGTAGTTGTTGTTTCCTCCCTAATCAGGCAAGTCAGTTTAGGCAATTTAGAATTTCTGCAAATTGTATCATCTTCATGGTCCACTCCTCCATTGTGGGTATTTCTGTATTCTTCCATCTTTGTGCATATAGTAACTCTGCTTCCATTACCATATATAAAACCAATTGTCAGGTTCTTGTGATGTTAGCTGCACAGCTTCCATTTGAGTCAGTTGAATCTCCTTCAATTCCACTTTAAATCTCTTAAGAAACTATATCCCCTTTTGGACTGAATTAAGTCCAAATCTCTGTTGCTTGAAGGTTAGGATAACTCCTTCCAGTTTATCCCACCTGAATGGTATCTTCTTCTGCTTAAGTTTATTAGTTAGGAAGGTATAGTCTTTCCTTTTATGCAATATTTTAATGGGTATTTCTTTAAGCAAAATTAGGTCTGAGTTACCTATTTTTAGCTTAGCATTAAAGTGTTGCCGTAAAATTTGATCTCTTGTTTTTTTCCTGACAAAGTGCACTAATATACTATATATCTTGGTATGTTTCTTAATTTGGCATATCTTGTATTGATTCTATACACTTTGTCCACTTCTGCCTCCCTATCTTCTTCCTCCCATTCCAAAAATTTTGTTAAAGCCTGAACTATCCTCTCTCTTACATCTTCATCAGTTTCTTCTGGGACTACTCTCAACCTCAGATAAAATTCTTTATCTCTTAGTTCTAATAGTGCCACATTGTCTGATTCTTTCTTCACTTATCACTTCTGTCTTGGTTTCTAAAATTTCTACTTTTTCCTTAATTTGCTTGACCTCTCCTCTTATTTTTATTAGATTCTTCAATTTTTTTTATTCATTCTTTCCTCTAGTTTTGCCAATTTTTCCTCTATTGACACTGTCGCTGCTGCTGTCACAGATGTTGTGACAGTTTTTCATTTCTTCAAACATCCTCTGTAAAATCTCTTGTGTAACCCTTGTTGGTTGTTCAGTTAATGATCCTCTCCTCCCTTCTTTCACTGCTTTTCTGATGGTAGCCATCTCTCTCTGTATTAATCCAAAAAGGAAAAGCAACAAATGGAGTGAAATGTTACCCTTTCCCCCCTTAATTCTACAATCGATGCACTTTTATAACAGTCCCTTCAGCTCTCCTTATTTTTAGAATCTATGCACTTTCATGACACTTCCTTGTCTTTTTGTTTACAAAGATCCCCCAGTCATTTCTCTTGAAGAACCCCACAGAGATATGTGCTATTAATTAATTTGAAGGGACTTATGGCAAACCTAAATAGCAGGTTAAAAAGCAGAGACATCACCTTGCTGACAAAGATCTGCATAATCAAAGCTATGGTTTTTCCAGTAGTATGAGAGCTGGACCATAAGAAGGCTGAGCGCTGAAGAATTGATGCCTTTGAACTATGGTGCTGGAGAAGACTCTTAAGAGTCCCCTGGACTGCTAGGAGGTCAAACCAGTCAATCTTAAAGGAAATCAACCCTGACTGCTCATTGGAAGGATTAATAATGAAGCTGAAGCTCAGATACTTTGGTCACCTAATGCAAAAAGAGGACTCTTTGGAAAAGACCCTGATGCTGGGAAAGATTGAAGGCAAAAGAAGAAGAGAACAACAGAGGATGAGATGGTTAGTGAGCATCACTGAAGCAATGAGCATGAAACTGAGCAAACTCAGGGAGGCAGTGAAGGACAGGAAGGCCTGGCGCGATATGGTTCATGGGGTCACAAAGAGTCGGACACGACTTAACGACTGAACAACAACAACAAAACTAAGTAAAATCCAAAGTCTGTTGGCCCCTTTATCTGTTTAAAATTTTTGTAATCCAAACTGTTGGCTTGCTTTTTGCTGTAAACTGTTTTTAAATCCTTATACTTTCATTCTTTACCTTTTCCTTTTAATCGTGCCCTGGGTCACAGGAACACTCATCAGGTACAGTAGTTATTTTTCACTGCTGCTCTGAAGATCTCTAAACCTTTTAAATAATTGTAATTCTCATGTGTTTAAGAAAGTGGAGTTTGGTCATACCCAACGGCCATTAACAGACTCTGCTGAGGCTGCAAGCTTGATCCTCCTTCCTTGGCTCCTGGTGCTCTATTCATGAGGTGTCTGCAGGGTCCCTCTGGACAATCTCTTCAGCTTCTCCTTATTTGGAGAAGCTCCGCTGGTCTGTGCTTACCACCCATTCGCAGTTCTCATCCTCATCGTCGTCTCCATGTTTTGGAGACTCATCAGTCCACCATTTTCTCCATCTGGAAGTTTGATAATGGATGTTCTTTAGAGGCAGCTTTATTAAAATTCCAGATGTAGTAGGGCAGACTGTTCATTTAAAACCTGAAATAAAGAGTATTGTGTCAAAGAAGTACCAGTTTGCCTCCAATGCAAAAGTATGTGTGGATCATCATTAATCCAGTCCCAATGGCACATATTCATTCAGATACCTTTTAAATCAGTTTTCATATAGTGTGATTTAGCCTAAGTATAAATTAATAACAAGCCAAAGAAATTGCTAAATTTGTAAAATCTGATGTTTTGGCCTGAAAATCTGAACATTTCTATGTTTTCTTTTTTAAAGCAAGTATCTGATCATGCTACTGACCATCTGGAAATACAGTAACTGACATTGTTTATTGGCACTTCAACTTTATCCTTGTAGATTATAGACAATTTGTAGGTTGATGATGTATACATCTCCCAAAGTGGAGAAAATGTACTAACAGTAGGACAAAACTGGGCACATAAAATTAGTAGAATGTGAATAGAATAAGGCAGGACCTCTTACCTAGGGACAAGCTTGAAATAAATGTCTCCACTTTTCTTCTTTCTGCCAGGCCTAACTTGTTTCGGACTGTGTAGTACTATATTACAAATCCAATAGTGGAATAAAGAAGAAAAAATTAGCAGTCATTGGAAAGCACAGTGTCTGTGCTTTGAGTCCCCCAGCTAGTTAGCAGACCACTTAAAAGTAAGAGCCCCCTTAATCTATTACCCTCCACAAATTTATAAATTCAGTCTTGGAAGCAACTATGATAATATAAATATTTATTACTGATGAGAAGATTGTAACTAGCTGATTTGTGTAGTTACGTGAGCTACATTTGAAGAATTAAGCTTTCTTCTTTCCTCTGGTTGTTGATCTGGAAAACAGATTTTTTTAAGACTAGGTTCTGCAAGGATTAGTACTGTGTGGAAAAATAGCTGTAGGACATATTTACCTGCAAAACCACAATAGATGCATGGTTTTGTAGAGTGACACCAGGTGCATTTACTAAGACTGCATAAGGTATAAACATGGCCAGTAGAATTTACTCTCTGGTGAGCAAGCTTTGAACTATTATTCCTTTACACATTATTTTAAGAGATATTTTTGATGATTAAAGATCAAACATCTGTAACCAAAGCAAAATCCATAACTTCCTAGATTGTTCATCTTCTTCAATTTGGCCAAATTAGCTTGTTGCAGGTATTAGAGGCCCCTGCAAGGCTGAAGTTTGTTATGAGAAGATACCCATTCATTGATTTCAGGAAATGTGTGTTTGGTCTTAAGGATTTGTCTGTCATTGTGGAATTGGTTTGTTTTATCTATCACTGTATTTGCATGTTGCTATGAGGACTTGAAGGACAAGAGTATGAAGGACACATCTGGTTAGCATTAACTTTTTAAGCTGCTCTGTGACCTATCTTCTTGTTAGATTTACAAGAAGTTATGGAAGATGCTCATTTTGGCTTCAGTTTATAAGCTTAATATACTTCAGTTGTTAGGCAGTTTCAAAATGCTTCCAATGAGTTTTAAAAAATGCACACACAAACACACACATAAAGTGAGGGGAAATCAGTTTCCTGCATACAGCATATGAGTGATGGGGAATAAATCAGGCATTGCCTAATTCAAACAGGTACCTTGTGAAAGCTGCAATGCAGCTCAAGTAAAATTCTAAATGGATAATCCCTAGGGAAGAATGGAAGCAAATCTAGCAAGCTTCAAGGAATAAAAATAAATAAGGAAAGCTCTAAGTGTTTACAAAAGTAGGCAGCTGGGCTGTTTAATGCTGTCACATAAACTGTGAGCAAATGAAATCAGCAGCTGTTATTCCCTCTCTATATCAACCAGTCCCTTAGCATCCAAAACAGCACATTTGGATTCCTGGTTCAGTTTATTTATGTTTTTAAAAAACAACAACACAAGGGCAACTTATCCTGCAAAAAATGAAATAACTGCCAGATATAAAGCATCTCTGTAACTCTTTACAAAGGGCAAGCTGATATAGGAAAAGTCCTGCTGCAAATCCTGTTTTTGTTAGAAGTGCATTAGACAGTCTAAAGGAGAGGTTTTCCTTGTGGTTGAATTCTACTTTGGACACTTGGTACCTAATGTTACTGTCTTTTCAGATGGAAATTAAAACACAACTTTTTTACCCGGATATTTTAATTTAATCTCTGTCTGAGTTTACAACTGATTTTTAAAAAATATTTTGTTATTGTCTAAGATTTTTATAAAACATTATAGTATTATTGGAATGTAATTTCCACCATCATGGAATTTCATGTGATATTTTAATCTGTGAATTAAATCCTTCAGGGATGATAAAATAATAATGACATAACAACAACAACAACAACAATCTCTTTCTCTGTTTTAAAAAGGAGGGATTGAAATAAGTTGCAACATTATGTCCCTCGGGACTTTGGCAAGTAGTAGCATGGAAAGAACGTTTTCTCTGTTTTTATTTTTAAAACTGGATCCGAAGTGAGAGCTTGGGAGAAATAGAGGCACTACTGAAATTACCCAAAACATGACATGGTACATCTGAGTTTACAAAACATGACTGCTATGTTCACATCACATGCTATGTCCAAACTAATAGACCATATTATGGTATAACATGGTGGCCAAATTCACACAGTATGCTGAATCATAAGATGTCCAACCCCTTTTTTGCCTAGTCAGATGGCCTAGCACTGGTAACTCTGTTTTTCTGCCTATTTTTACTTGGATAGTGATTTTACATCCCACTTTTACAAATGGCAATAAACATGTCATTTTGCGGCTAGATCCTGAGACTATTATTGGATTTTTCTTTGCCTTTCATATATGAAACTTAAAATGCAAGATCAATGCATACAGAATGTACTCAGTGGCTGCTGCCATATGTCTATTTCCCTATTTTTATTTAATCTGCACTTGAATTATCTTTGTAAAAAGTTCACAGAAGTTCTGTCACTAAAAAGAGATGATGAAACTTTATTATTCCTTCTGGTTATTGAGGTTTTCTAATTCGTGTAAGAGCTATTGCTAATCAGTCTTCTTAGTAAATAAATTACTGTGATGATTGACTTGCAAATGGAAAATGCTGGGTCAATTTTTATTGATGGAATATTCATGATAGGTGGCAATTTTAATATGGCTTATGACTAGAATGCATTTAGGAGCATTAGCATCCCATATGCTTTTCTTCCAGAAATAACTTTCACAAACAAGCTTAGGTTTAAATAACACCTCCATGCTTTAAATGAGATTAACATAATGTTTGTATTATACTGATTAAAATCAAACATACATTGCTGAAGATTTGCAAAATAGAGGAAGGATCACCCGGAGTCCTACTTTCCATTTCTATTCTACTACTGCTATGTACATAAAAGGTTAAAGGTGGGATAACCAAAGACCAGTCCCTTTGGCACTATCCATGCTTATTATCCATAGCATTGTTTCCACTGGCTCTGGAAAGCTCTGTACCTTTTGAGGGAGGTAGATAGATAGATAGATAGATAGATAGATAGATAGATAGATAGATAATTATTATGTCCTCTTCCTTCTCATTTCTTGCCTATTGTTCATCTCTCTCTCCCACTGCTGTTCTCTGCATTTTGTCCTGTTTTGCCAGTTAACTGTTTTTGATGTTTGCTGATGTTTAAGAAATAAACATCAAGTTATACTTTGACTAGCTGAAGTGAGTGTGTGTATGTGTGTGTTTTTTCTTATCTGCATGCAGACTAAACTAGAAATCACCCACAGAGATTTCCCAGCAGTGGGTAAGACCAGAAGCAGAAGAAGGAAGCTCTACAGAGGGAGATCCAAACTCAAAATAAGGAGGAATTTCCTGATTGTGACATCTGCTAAGCAGTGAAACAGCCTGTTTCCTGGAGTTGTTGGGCTCTACTTCTGGAGGTTTTCAAGCAAATGTTGGACAGCTATTTTCCCAGGTGGTATGAGAATTCCTGCTTTAGTTAAGGAACCTCCAAGGTCCATTGCAACCCTATGATTCTATGCTCCTTTGACCAATGAGTCTATGGCAATATTATTAGAAAGAGTGAAACAGTTGCTCCAGGGAACTGATTTGGGGTATCATGAAATCACATTACATTGTTAATTGGTTCACTTGTTACTCTTGTATTATCAGGGTGAGGGAGAGGTGCTTGCATAATTTTCTGTCACAAATGTCAAAATGATTTGCTGCTCCTGGCTGTAAGCAACTTGTTTTGGATGGAGGTGCTTGGTTTGTCTCTGTTGTTAACTGATTGGGTCCGTATTACAGGAAGTCCCCAGTTTAAGAATGAGTTCTATTCCCAAGGTCTGTCCTTAAGCCAAATTAAGCCAAATTTTTATGTAAGCCAGAATAGATAGTATTGTGTATTTAACTCGAATCATTGTATATTTAAATAGCTTAATTTTTAACTATGGGTCATCCATAAACTGGATGTTCTTAATCTTAATCTGGGGACTACCTGTACATGCTAAATTATAATTGGTTTGTGTTGGCCCAGCATGTTGGGCTACAATAGCCCAATCCAGCTATTGTGGTCTCTAAATCATTGTTTAAGGCTTAGAGTATTGGGAGTTGTTCAACAACCATAAATGAATTGTGGACCAACACAATGTCTGAATGAGGCCACTGTTATTTTTCAGTCCCTTTTTGAGCAACAATTATTGGGAAGTTAAATTTATCCTTTGGATAAATGAAATGAATGAAACTAAAATAAAGTTCAAACAACTATAGTTATATTCATCTATTTCATTGTGAACCAAATTAAGTTATATTTCTGGATACACAGAAAGAAATAAGAGTTCATTTTCCATTTCAAAATGTATTAAATAATAGGAAAGTTAAAAGTGGTTCATAAAAAGGAAGGCAATTTAACTGAGCATAGACATTTATTTTTTAATTTCAACATGGTCTATTACATGGTCTTCCTTTGAAATAATTCAGAATTAAAATAAGTAGGAACACACAACAGTCTTAACTAGTGTTACATCTTCAAATAAAAAGCAGCTAGACATGTTGTGTAACCTGAGAGAAGCAATTATCTGGAGTCTGAGGAAGTAATAGGGTGCATGAGACCAATCTCTCTCTCTCTCTCTCTCTCTCCTTCTCTCTCCTGAAGACTCTAGGTTGGAACATTATTAAGAAGTGCTACTTTATATTTTGCCTGATTAGTGATCTGGGGGAAAATGTGTAGCTAGGAAGCTTCCTACTGCTTGAAAAGACCACAGTGAGAGATGAGGAAGCCCTTGATGATGACATCCTTTACTTTAAGATATGTTGGTTGAAAGCTCTAGAAACCCTCCTGCAATGGTGGAATCTCAGATACTGTGTTCTTCCATTATGCTGGAGAGAGATACTGGAGGAATGAAACCATTCCTGTGGTGCAATAGTAGAATGGCTGAAATACTATAGCAGTGGAATGGCTGGCTGGTTCTCCATGGGATTTATTAACCTATCTGTTCTAGGCATGTTGCTCTATCCCAGAAATCTTGACACTAATCAGTTACAGAATTATTAAATATGCTCCTTGCACAAGCCAATGTTCTCAAGGACTCTGTACCTGTTGCAGAACAACAACACCCTCTAGTGCAGTTGGGTTCACTGCAGCATATATGTGTTCAGTGTGAATGACTGGAGTGTGATTAATTTAGTCAGTTCCTTTCAGATTCTAAGCTGCATTCCCAAGGCTATTTTGGAACTTGAGGCTGGACATCCGAAAGTAGAGGCAGGGATCTGGACCACAGCCTGGGCTAAATTTAAATGTAACCTCCTTGGGTTTGGCACCCTTTATATTGACAGATTCTTATCAATCTTCTTGGAGTTGTTTTTTGGAGACTAAGGTCTAATTGTATAGCTTTTTCTCAGAGATACTTTTTGGTCTAGGATTAGAAAGTACCAAAGCAAAGAAGAAAGACTATAGCACATCAATTGGATGCATCATTCATTCCAAGCTCCTATAATTTGCAGAGAATCCATTGTTCTCTGAAACCAGCAAATTATTTATTTAGTATATCTTTATTAAGATATAAAATATATTAAATAAATATAACCTTAGAGGTTCTATTGGTGAAATATAGGAAAATTCAGTTTGGTCTAGTGGTGAAGGCACCAGGCTAGAAAGCAGGAGACTGTGAGTTCTCGTCTCACCTTAGGCATGAAAGCTGGCTGGGTGACTTGGGCCAGTCACTCTCTCTCAGCCCAACTCACCTCACAGGGTTGTTGTTGTGGGGAAAATAGGAGGAGGAAGGAGTATTAGGTATGTTTGTCACCTTGAGTTATTTATAAAAATACTAAAGGTGGGATAAAAAAAAAATCTAAAAAGAAAATGGAAGAGTTTGCCATGTAGATCCAGGGATCAATAAAACGTGCCCTCCTAAGATGTGTACTTTACAAAAATACATGAAAAACTCTCTCATTACCTCAGTTCTAAGGTCTTCCGAACATTGCCAAGATATGTTGCCAACTACTTTTTCCTTTGTGTGTGTGTGTGTGTGTGTGTGTGTACACAGCCAAATGTTGCATATGATCAAAGAAGAAAATGTATCATGGTCCCTTGATAAATCAGGGAAGCTGTTTTGTTCTTAACTATGAAATGGAGATAAATTTGTTTTGTGATTTTAGTTTGGGGGTTATTTAATGTTAATTTACATCATCTTGTATACATATGTATATTTATGATCTGGACATTGACTGTAATAAAGTAAGTTAGCCCATTCAGGAGAGAAGCCCCTCTGGCTTCCACCTGAATGGAAATCCTGATTCCACAGGAAGCCAGTGCAGGCTGAACAAGTGAATATGTGGGTGAAGCCAATGCCTGCTTACCAAAATAATCCTTTCCTTCTTAGGGGGTCTAAAATATTGTTCCAGGATGGTTTTTTGAACTTCCTGCATCACTTTTGTCCAACAGCAGGGGGCTATTGTGTGACCCCTCCCTCTCTCTTTGTTGTGCTCCAAAATGATGGCTGTAAAAAGTTGATGGGAATTCAGTCTGTCAACTGGTTTTTGTTTTGTTTTGTTTCGCTGGCTGTGCAACTGGGAGTAAAGAATTTAGGCCACTTTGGTGCTGCCTTACATGTATTAACCAAATCTAGTATTTTGTGCTGTTTTTATATTTTCTGCTTTTGTGTTTTTTTCTCCTCATCTCCAGGGCATATGGCGGCTGTTATGCCGGCATAGCAGTACATCTCTTCTTCTCCTTCTGTGTAATAGTGATATAGGATTGTTTTGCCTGGAAAAGCTGTTTTCTGTTGCTGAAGTAAGCAGATTTTGATGCTTGACATATGGAAATTGTTCACAGAGCAAGAGAGAAAAACAACCTTTCCTCTGCTTAAATGGTGTTTAGAAATTGATATTGTAGATTGCTGTATGCTTGCCTGGCCTGCCTTGTAACAGAACAGAATTATGTACAGGGCAGCCCTAACTTCAAAAGAAAGCTACATAGTTTTCCAATGGCCAAAGATAACCATGAGCCTGTGAGAGTCCTAGACCGAAAGGACGCTGTAAAAAGGAACAGCACTGCTCTGTCCCCATTCTTTTCCTTTTATCCTGCTACCTCTCTGGCACCTCCAGATATGTACTACAGCTCCCATCATCCAATCATCAGGCGTATATATATATATATATATATATATATATATATAATTTTTTTTCCCTCTCACCCCTATGGGTGGTATGTGTTTTCCACAATCTCGGGTCCTCTACCAGAGGCCTGGGAGTTTAAGGGTTCTGCGCAGTATCTTAGCTGTTCCTAGCACTGCACTCTTCTGCACAGAGAGCTCTGATGTTGTTCCTGGGATCTGTTGGAGCCACTCTCCCAGCTTAGGAGTCACGGCCCCGAGTGCTCCTACCACCACTGGGACCACTTTGGCCTTTACTTTCCACATCCTCTCGATTTCCTCCTTCAGACCCTGGTACTTCTCCAGCTTCTCATGCTCCTTCTTCCTGATGTTGCTGTCACTTGGCACTGCTACATCTATCACTACCACTGTCTTCTGGTCTTTGTCTACTACCACGATGTCTGGTTGATTAGCCAGTACCTGCCTGTCCATCTGGATCTGGAAGTCCCACAGGATCTTAGCCCTGTTATTCTCCACGACCTTCTGTGGAGTCTCCCATCTGGACTTGGGGGGGTCTAGCCCATACACTGTGCAGATGTTCCTGTACACAATGCCAGCTACTTGGTTGTGCTGTTCAGTGTATGCTGTTCCTGCCTGCATCTTACACCCTGCCACTATGTGTTGGACTGTCTCTGAGGCCTCTTTGCACAATCTGCACCTTGGGTCCTGTCCGGTGTGGTAGACCCCTGCTTCTATGGATCTGGTGCTTAGTGCCTGTTCTTGTGCTGCTATGATCAGTGCCTCAGTGCTGTCTTTTAATCTGGCCCTTTCCAGCCACTGATAGGATTTCCCAATGTCAGCCACCTCAGCTATCTGTCGATGGTACATCCCGTGCAGGGGCTTGTCATGCCATGGTATTTCCTCCACTTGAACTTCCTCCCATGTCTGCTGCTGCCTGAGGCATTCTCTCAGCAGCTCATCTTTGGGTGCCATCTTACTGATGTACTCCTGGATACTCCGGGTTTCATCCAGGACAGTGGCTTTGACACTCATCAGACCCCGCCCGCCCTCTTTGCGGCTGGTGTACAGTCTCTGGGTGTTGGACTTGGGGTGGAAACCCCCGTACATTGTGAGGAGCTTCTGGGTCTTCACATCGGCAGCCTCCATGTCTTCCTTTGGCCAGCTCACTATACCGGCAGGGTATCTGATGACTGGCAGGGCATACATGTTGATGGCATGGATCTTGTTCTTCCCATTGAGCTGGCTCTTCAGGACCTGTCTTATCCTTTGGTGGTGCCTGGATGTTGCTGTCTTCCTTGCCTCCTCCTCATGGTTCCCGTGTGACTGTGGGACACCAAGGTATTTATAGCTGGTCTCTATGTCTGCTATGTGGCCCACTGGTAATTCCACTCCATCGGTCTTAACTACCTTCCCTCTCTTTACTATCATCCTGCCACACTTCTCCAGTCCGAATGACATCCCAATGTCCTTGCTGTAGATCCGTGTCAGGTGGATCAGTGAGTCGATGTCTCATTCACTCTTAGCATACAGCTTGATGTCATCCATGTAGAGGAGGTGGCTGATGGTGATTCCACTCTTGAACTTGTACCCATATCCAGACCTTGTGATTATCTGGCTGAGGGGGTTTAAGCCTATGCAGAACAGCAGTGGGGACAGTGCATCAACTTGGTATATGCCGTACTTGATGGCCACTTGTGTGAGCTGTCTTGAGTTCACTTCCAGTGTTGTCTTCCACTCAACTCCATTGAGTTCTTGAGGAAGATCCTTAGTGTCCTGTTGACTTTGTATAGTGCCAGGCATTCACAGATCCATATGTGCAGCATTGAGTCATAGGCTTTCCTGTAGTCAATCCAGGCTGTGCTCAGATTGGTCTGCCTAGACCTTGAATCTTGGGTGACTGCTCTATCTATGAGTAACTGGTGTTTTGAGCCTCTGGTGTTGTTCTCAATGCCCTTCTGAGCTGTGCTCATGTACTGGCCCATATGGTCTTGTAGCTTGGCAGCTAGGATGCCTGATAGAACTTTCCATGTTGTGGGGAGGCAGGTTATTGGCCAGTAGTTGGATGGTGCTGTTCCTTTGTGAGGGTCTTTCATGATCAGCACTGTCCTTCCTTGTGTTAGCCAGTCTGGGTGGGAGCCTGCTGCTAGCAATTGGTTCATCTGTGCTGCTAGGCGTTCATGCACTGCTGTTAGTTTCTTTAGCCAGTAGGTGTGGATCATGTCCGGGCCAGGTGCTGTCCAGCTTTTCATGTTCTTGACCCGCTGTTGGATGTCTGCTACTGTGATGGTGACTGGTTCCTGTTCTGGGAGATTGCTGTGGTCTGCTTTCAGGTCCTGCAGCCACTTTGCACTGGTGTTATGTGTCTTCTCTTTCTCCCATATGTTCTTCCAGTACTGTTCAGTTTCCGCTGCTGGTGGCTCAGCTGATACTCTGTGGTTGCACTGCAGTTGGGAGTACACTTTGGATGGTTCTTTGGAGAACAGGGCATTTATCTTCTTGGCCTCTGCTTCTCTAGTGTATCTCCTTAGCCTGGTAGCCAGTGCTGTGAGCCTTTGTTTAGCAGTCTCTAGGGCTTCAGATGGAGTCAGACCCATGTATTTTTCCGGTAGCCGAGTCTTATCCTTAATCTCCACACGCTTCTGTAGTTCCACCAGCTGACTGACTTCTCTCCGAGTTGCCTTGATCTTAGCCTCCAATCTCATTTTCCAGGGTGGGTATGTACTGCTGTTCTTCTTGATCGTGTAGCCAAGCAGTTCCAGGATTACAGTGGCTGTAGCATATACCAATTCATTGGTTTCAGTTATGGTGGTAGTAGGGATTGTCTGGAGGGCTCTGTTGGCATCTTCTAGCATACTATCTGATGGTACTTCTCCACTGAGCCTTGGTAATCGGACTCGAGGGTTGACTATAGCTAGTTTATCCATGATCTTATGCCTCATATCAGCTGCTGTGCTCTGTAATGGAAGGGGTGGCAGTGACATTCCAGCTTCAGGTGTTGGCTGCACAACTGCTTGTTCTTCCAGGTCTGCTCGAGTCCGGGTTGTAATGTAGAGTTGGTCTATCTCGAGTTGTGAGAGCAGCTTCCTCTTTACTATGTTGAAGCGCTGGGTAACTAGTTGTTTCTCAGTTAGTGTGGATGTAGGCCTTCTGTCTATCCCTAGTTCCCTCATACGTTTCATATATCCCCTCTCATTAGGTCTGCTGTTGTAGTAGCATTCCATCAATTCCAAGTTTTCTTGTGTCGTCCATGTATGGTTTGTTCCAGTATCCCACTTAACATCAGATTGTCCTGGTTCCCCAACATCTGACGTGGACCTTGTTAATCCGGGCGACGTCCGAGCCAACATGACTCTCTTAGTTCGTGTCACTCTCATATTTGAGGTAGGCAGGTGAAGCGTTAGGGGTCTTTGCCCAAGGACCCCTACAGGTAAGGTAGGTGCCAGCCGGGATTTGAACCCTGGTCTCCTGCATCAAAGGCGGTGTTCTAACCACTACGCTATCCAGCTGCTGGAGATATATATATATATATATATATATATATATATATATATATTTATATATTTATATATATATATTTCCCCATCTTTATTATTTTATATATATATATATATATATATATATATATATATATATATATATATTTCCCCATCTTTATTATTTTTATAAGTGACTCAAGGCAGTGAACATATCTAATACTCCTTCCTCCTCCTATTTTCCCCACAGCAATAATCCTGTGAGGTGAGTTGGGCTGAGGGAGAGTGACTGACCCAAAGTCACCCAACTGGTTTTTTATGCCTAAGGCAGGACTAGATCTCACAGTCTCCTGCTTTCTAGCCTGGTGCCTTCACCACTAGACCAAACTGGCTCTCTTTTGACTGTGTATCAATGGAATTGTATTCCAACATATCTGGAGGCTTCCTGAATGGGGAAGGCTGCTTTGTTGGGTTAATTATATTCAGCTTAACATGAATAAGAATAGCTTCATTGGCACTGGAAAGCTGCGAAAATCTTTTTTTTTTCTTCCTCCTGTTGAAAGATGCTGGATGAGAGCACAAAGACTGCAAATCAGGATCAGAAAGACCTGCAGTTTTCTTTCTCTTTCTTCTTTTTTAAAGAACTGAACCAAAGCAGATTTAGAACAGGATTTCAATACACAGACCTTGCCAGAGTAACACTTTTCTTCAAAATCTCTTGTCTCTTGGATTGTAATCTTTGCTATCTTGTCTTTGACCTGTGGTTTCACCTGAAGCTGGTATCACTTTAACTTTTGAACTTCCAGATTGCTCTTTTGTAGTGCAAATATCCCTGTTTGGAATGACACCCTGAACTCCTACAGTAGGTGGCACCCCTAGCTGAGCTGGGCTATCCTTGACAAAGCAAAGTTGAGCCTGGTTATTATTGGGAAACAACTAGGAAATCCTAACATTGTAGGTTTCATTGGGGAGTCAAGAAATGTCCCAGAAGAATCTAATGACAAGCCACTTCTGTATTTAATTTTAGTAGAAGAGAATATCTGTAGCTCAGGGTGCACTGATGATGCTACCTAACTAGGTAATGAAACATCTGCAGGCAAACCACAAAGCTCAGAGAGCACCAAGAACTCCACATATTTAATTTTGCTAATAGGAAAGAGGATGGGACTTTATTCTCTAACAATAGGCAAGAGGATTCCTGGTGGATTTCTTCCCCCATGATACTGAAAATATTGTACAGTGTTTTATTTTTATCGTTTCTCCTTGCAGTTTTCTTATGGATTGAACACAGAGAGATGAAAAGCCTAAAAAGTTAAAGAAGGCTTGAATAAGAAGTTCTATTTTTTTTTTAACAAACTGAAAAATTATCTGATCCTATTAAATACAAAGTGTTATTTGACTACATCAGGAATTTGAATCCACAGTGTTAATCAAATTAGCATGCATTTGATGAAGGAAGTGAAACTGTTTTTTATATGCCAAACCCTGGGCTCTTTGTCAAAATTCATTGAAATGTGGTTTTAATTTCATAAACTAGTATCAAGGAATTGTAGAGGTCACTTAACTGAGCCAAGCACTTTTCAGAAGATTCCTTTTTTACTGAGAAAATTAGAGATTTTTTTTTCCTGGCAGCTACAGAAGGATCAGTGTGCAAAAGTTTATTCTGTTTACCAAGCCTGAATGGCAGCTGACATTTTTATCTTTTGCAGCATCTCCAGACAATGACAGATAAATCTTGAACAATGTGAGAATACAAAATGAAGACTATAAAGTCACAACAGTTCCTGCTGCTCTCACTTGTAGCAGCAAAACAATTATCTTGGATAAAATCATATTCTGATGGATGATCCCTAGTCCTGAGAAAATATTAGAAAGTTTGTCTCTAGAAAAATTTGGTCAAAGTGAACCATTTCTCTGTCCATCTAAAGGACTGACTGATTGATTGATTAGGTGCCATCAAGTTGTTTTCGACTCCTAGATAGATAGAAACCACATAGATAGATTTTCTCTATGACAATCTATCCCTAACCTGTTCTTTCAGGTTTCCCAACAGTGCACTCATTGCCACTGTAATTGAGTACATTCACCTTGCTGCTGGTCGTCCTCTTCTTCTCTTTCCTTCTACCTACTGGCTTTCAAAAGATCCTTTGTTCTTAGCTCTCAAATGCATAGGTATATGGAGATTTCAGAGGTTATGCAGTGTGCTAATTGTACAGATGCTTCTGATCATGCTCAAATATAGAATGAACCACCATAATGAGAAATGTTTTCTATGATATGCAGTTTTCATAATAATTGTTAAGGATATTCTGGTTTTTCTGTGATGGTGCTGGGAGGAACCAGATTTTCCATTCACAATAACCCTATGAAGTAGATTAGGCTGGAAATATGTTGTGAATTATTAAGAGTCATTTAGTGATCTTCATGTAAAAGTGGTGATTGGGACCCAAGTTTTCCTATGCAAGTCTGATATGCTGTTCATTCATTGGTTCTCTATGTTGTTATTGAACTTCCTATAGTGTCTTACTATCACGATTTTGGGCAGTTTGCATTTTACAGCCCAATTCAAACACTTTTATCAGTTATTTCCTGGAGAGGAATTTTTAAATCTCAGAAATAATATTTACAAATACAGGCTTTTAAAAAAGAATTTATTGCACTCATACTGCACCTACATAAGTTTGGTGATTTTATAGTATCAGGTGTTTTTCTAAGATTATTCACAGATCCTTAGGTTACAGTCTTCAGTTTTCCAGAGATGAAAAATATTTCTTATATTGCAATTTGCAAAGTTTTGTTGTCTGCTAACATATCAACTTCTTAAAAACACATTTTTAACTTCCTTGGTGAAGACAGGAACAAAGTTTTATTTCTATCTTCAGATACAACCTGCTCTCCAAGTTAATCCTGCTCAAAAAGCATATGAAATATAACATTCTGTGGGCAGAACTTCCATGACATATGGTATAGATAAACATAACTTCAAATCTTAGTATGATTTCTTTTTGCACCATTTCTGTAACTTGAAGATGCCAGCAATCTGGTCCAACCAGATAACAGGGAATTCTTTTAATATAGTGGATAGTTTGGAAAGCAAAGCACTTATACGGTTGAAATTTTAGCAATGGATTTATATGGACACAATTTCGTTATATTGATTTGATTATGTGCCATCACATTGGTGTTGACTCTTAGTGACCACACAGATAGACTTTCCATAGTGATCTGTCCCCAGCCTTACTCTTTAAGTTTTCCAACAGTGTACCATCACTGTTGTAATTGAGTCTGTCCACTCTTGTAATCAGATCCACCCATCTTCTTCTCTTTCCTAGCTTTATAGACTTCTCAAAAGAGCTAGGTCTTTACCTAATATGTCTAAAATATGATAATTTGAGATTTGCCATTTGTGCTTCAAATGATAACTCTTGATTTATTTGTTCTATGATCCATTTGTTTGTTTTCTTGGTTCTCCATGGTCTTCTGAAAAGTCTTCTCCAACACCAAATTCAAAAGTATCAATATTCTTTCAATCCTGCCTCTTGAAAATCCAAAGCTAGAAATATCAAGGAAGAAAATGTAGTTGGATTGTATGGTTTAGGAAACTGAAATGAAATATAACAACAACTTAGCAATTTTTGCCACTCCAACAATTTCTTCATAGCTAACATTGTCATCAAACAACCAAAGCTATTATTGTTAAAAACAGGTAGAAGAGTTCAGTTATAGCATCAAAGACATGGCCAGGTGCTGACTCTAGAACAGATCATGAATTGCTCACTTGCAAGTTCCAAGTTAAGCTAAGGAAGAAGAAGAAAAGCAACCAGTTTCCACAATATGATCTTGAGCATATATCCACCATTTTCACGGAGAACATCAGGAATCACTTTGAAGTCCTGAACCTCAGTGACAGAGCAGCAGAGGAACTATGGAATGAACTTAAAGAAGTCATTAAGGATGAATGTGAAAAGAGACTGCCTAAGATGAAGGAACAGAAGAAAGCAAACTGGATGTCAGGACAAACCATGGAAATTGCCAAGAAGAGAAGAAAAGGGAAGCCAAAGCCAAGAAAGACAAAAATCTCAGGAAGGAACTTAACAAAGAGCTTCAGAGAGCTATTAGAAGAGACAAGAAGCAGTATTACAACAAGATATGTAAAGACACTGAAGATGGAAACAGACATGGGAAAACAAGGAAAGTCTTCCAAAAGATCTCTGAATTCAGAAGGAGGTTCCAACCTCACATTGGTATGCTAAAGGATGCCAATGAACAGATAGTAATTGATTCAAATGAGATCAAACAAAGGATGGGGCACAATGGGCTTCAACTCAACCCAAGCAAGACTGAGTGGCTTTGGGTGTCTGGGCCTTCTGGTGACAAGGTTCAAATAAGATCAAACAAAGATGGAAAAAGTGTACTGAAATGCTGTACAGTACTTCAGTATGCCTTAGAAGAATCCTAACCTTAACTTCATCTTCTAGTACCTCTCGTACTAGAAGATGAAGATGAAGGCTATAGGAACTAATGGAATAGCCACAGAAATATGACAAGCAACAGAAAGAATCAGTAAACTAACCAAGCTATGCCAGCAATTCTGAAGAACAACACAGTGGCCAACAGACTGGAAGAGTTAAATCTACACTCCAATACCAAAAAAAGGAGACTTAATGGGGTGTGCAAGCTATCATGCAATATCCTTAATTTCACATGTCAGCAAAATAATTTAACATCTACACGAGGCCACTGGGTGAGTGATCTGACCGTTTGGGGTGAGGTATCATCAATATGCTGATGATACGCAGCTTTATATCTTTACCCCAGGCCACCTGAGTGATGCCGTGAATGTCCTGTCCCAGTGTCTGGAGGCTGTAGAGGCCTGGATGGGGCACTATGGGCTTCAACTCAACCCAAGCAAGACTGAGTGGCTTTGGGTGTTTGGGCCTTCTGGTGACAAGGTTTTTCCACCTTTAGTCCTGGATGGGGTAGCACTGCCCCAGATGGACCCAGTGCACAATCTGGGGGTCCTCTTGGACTCATGGCTCCTGCTAAAAGAGCAGGTGGCAGCTGTGGCTAGGAGGGCCTTTGCACACCTTCAGGTTGCCCACCACTTGTGCCCATTCCTGGACTGGGAAGCTCTGCTTACAGTCAGTCATGTCCTCATGACATCCCGTCTGGATTACTGCAATGCGGTCTACGTGGGGCTGTCCTTGAAGAGCATTTGGAAGCTTCAAGTGGTGCAGAATGCAGCTGCATGGGTAATAAATGGTGTCAGATATGCGACGCATGTAACACCATTGCTTCATTAGCTGCATTGGTTGCCAGTAAGTTTCAGGGTGCAATTCAAGGTGCTGGTTGTCACTTTTAAAGCCCTTCATGGCTTGGGACCAGGTTACTTGAGGGACCATCTCCTCCCAATTGTTTCTACTCATCCAGTTTAATCCGGCAGGTTGGACATGCTATGAGTCCCATCAGCTAAGGAATGTTGGGTGGTGGGGACTAGGGGGCGTGCCTTCTCTGCCATAGTCCCTGCCCTCTGGAACATTCTCCCTCCAGAGATTAGGATGTCCCTGACCCTGTTGCCCTTTTGTAAGGCCTTGAAGACCTGGTTATGTGCCGAGGTCTGGAGCCCCAAGTGTGTTAAGGGCCCTGTTTCCTGGTTATATTGATACCTAAGGTTATAATGTTTGTATTGGTTTTAACTGTTTTTATGATTGTTCTCCACCCAGAGTCACTTGTCTGAGATGGGCAGCTATAGAAATTGAAACAAACAAACAAAGCTTAGGATCATCCAATGCAGATTAGAGCCTCCATAGAAAAACAGATACCAGATGTTCAAGCTGGCTTTAGAAAAGGACAAGGAACATGAGACGTTATTGCTGATGCATGCTGGATATTTGAGAAAGCCAAAGAATACCAAAAATACATCAGAATGTTGTTCACTGATTACAGAAAGGCCATCTTAGTACAGTAAGTATGTTTGTGTGTGTATATGTATATATGTGTGTGTATGTATGTATGCGTGTGTATGTATGAAAATTTAAAAACAATGATCTGGGAACATATTCTGTCACTCCTACCAATATATAATGATTGCCAGATGGCAAGTAAAAAGAGTGGGAGAAGGGAAAAAAAGGGCACATAAATCTAATCATTCCAACAAGTATTGTCTGTGGTAGGGCGTGCAAAATGTTCTATTGTAGAGTGCTCTGAGTATTCTAGGAGTGATCCTTTTCAGGTCCAAATGGCTCATTTCAAGTTAAGTCATCTCTGAAGCTTTTACCGCATCCAAATTGCCAATTTCACTTGCTTTTGTCCAAGCTGTTAGACAGCACAAAGTATACCAGTATAAATTAGCTCTGTCCCATAGTTCATCTCCACTCTGCCTCTCAGCTCCAAATGGTGCTGTCCTAACAGTTTACTGTGGGACAAGGTAAAGTGCAATGACAGATGACTTCCTGCTGGGAAGTCTCTCTCCCTAACATGGGCTGGGTCTCAGGGAGCAGGCAAGTTTTGTCAGAGGGCTAGACAGTGGGTTTAGCTGTCTCTCAGATCTGTGGGGTGGGTGGAGACTTTCTACCCTTGCTTTACTGGGAAACCCCTATCTACCCAATGGATCATCTGCTGGGTCTCATCTACAGAGAGAGGAGGATGGGGCTGCTGTCACCCTACCCTTGTGCAGGGCCTGTCAGGTAGGCCACTAGGCTAGAGATGTTGGCTGCCAATAACCACCCCACCATGCAGCAGAAAATCATCCTGCCAAGTCATCTGCCTGTCAGTTGGGTCTTTTCTTCCTGCACAGTTTACAAAGTTTACAAGGAAAGAAAATGGGCTTTTGCTCACTGGGTGGATCTGTTGTGAAAGTTACCTTTTTTTTCTTTGCCACAAATATTACCAGGAATGCAGGCCACTAGGATTCCCAATTCACCTGAAATTACTCAGCAGCTTCCAGCACAACTGCAAGAGCCATTGGTGCCCTGGTGGTCAGCCCAGGGTTATCCTGGGCTGCAATCCTACGAACAGATACTGGCTAGTAAGCCCCTCTGACTAGATCTGGGTCTTGAAGATACTGACTAACCAAATCTAATACCTGCTTCTCTGACAGTTATCATTCTGCTCTCACATTGTCAGATCTATCTTTTGGAAACCTTGCTGTTCACCCAGTGCAGTTTCAGTGATATTGAACAGCTTCTCTGCTTCTGAAATAGATGAGAAAATGGCAGAGATGATGGAAAGGAAGTACTAATAGAATGAAGATCATATTCTCTTTTGTACAATACCCACCCCCGTTCCCCCTGCCCACATCTTTGGGCTTGAAAGAGTCAGTAAATATAGGAACAAAATATAAGCAATGGACATTTTATGAGATGGCTCTCTCAGCCTGGGCTAGGAACTCTGAGGGCATCTGTGGAAGTCTAGCTCAGGGGTTTTCAAACTTGGTCAGGCCATGGAACCTGCTTTTTAAAAATTCCCAGAACCCTGATCAAGAAGCAAAGCTCTAGTGATAGAAAATTCTCTACATTTGAGTTAATTTTTCTCCCCCTTAAATCTCCTACGGAACCTCATGAAATTTGTTTATTTATTTATATTTCAAATTTATCACCACCCATCTCACTGCAGAGTGACTCTAGGTGGTTTACAGTAAAAACAGAATAAATATTAATTAAAATAAAATAAACATTAATTAATTAATTAAAATACACTACAAGTTCCGATAGAACCCCAGGGTTCCATGGGACAATTAAAAAAAAAAAAAACTGGTCTAGCTTAGCTACACCTCTGTCAGCTTGCATCAAAGAAATTATTTCCTTTCCTGAGTTTGAAATAGGTTTCTCTTAAGGTTACACATGTAAAATGTAACATCTATAAAATCAGACAGATTGTAAAGGTATTTGCTGCTTAAGCAAAGCCCAATTACTATTGCTCCCTAGCCTGTAGAGTTTATGAACATCATCTGAAGAGGCAGAAAATAAGTCTTGCTTTGATAAATATCTTAAATGCTGGCTGCTTACAACTTTTTAGCAAATGGGAGTCTTGCAGGCATTTTTCTCTATTTTGCAGCTGTCTCTGTAGCTGTGTATGTGCAACTCCATAAATATTCTTTATTTTGTTCTATGACTCAAGGAGTGCTTCGTATTCAAACAGGAATCACAATTAATCATAAACTATTATACCTCAGAGATGAAAACAGGAAACTTCCTTTTGGCTTGAATAGCATTGTTAGCATTGTTGTGAAGGGCACTGAAGTCACTTTGTGTCTGTTTAGGTCTTGTCTGCAGTCAGTAATAGATAGGAAGAAAGAGCTGGCCTGGGATTGGAAGACCCAAGTTCAAATCCCCACTCATCATACGTCTCATCAGTTGTCAGCTTATCCTATCTCACAGGGATGTAGTGAGAGTAAAGGATGGGGGAAACTGAGTTCCACAGAGGAAAGGTGGGGTATATTTATCCATGCTAGTGTTCAGTGTGTGGCTTTCAGCTGAAACCAAATTCTGACATCTCCCTTTAGACACTTCCTCTTCCTCTGCCCTAGCATGCTAGCTGAAATTGCCTACCATCTGTGAAAAATAGCTGTGAATCTCTAATCCTCCTGACATACAAGGTACCCCAGACTTTGTTGTACTTGCTGCTGTTTAATGTGCCCTTGCTCATTCTTTTACATGAATGCTGAGCTGGAACATAATCTCTTTTGACAGTTCAGATGAAGGCTTGTGGTTTGTGGCTCTGTAAGATTTATGTTTCTGGTAGAACCTGAGTAGCAGAACACTTCATAAAATATTTACCAAATTGGCTGCTTCTGAATCTTCATTTGGATCCAAGGTGCTGCTTTGACATTGGAATATTCTCTTATAGAAGGTCATGTTTATTTTTTAGCTTGTTCTCAATGGGGTGCTACTTACATTATGTTTATCAAGCATAAAACGAGTCTCTTGAGTATCTCTCATGTCTGCAGGTGCACTCAAGATATTTCTTCCTAGAGATGTAGAATATAGCCTTTGCCAGATGCAATAGGAAAGTCACTTATATTTTATTGCTATATCTCTCTGATTCATTTATGGGGGTCACCTTGAAGGAGGAATTTAAAGAAAGGGAGCAAAACTATCTTGTTTTCCCCTAATTACCCTTCAAGCATTTTTCTTCCATATTTTTGGTGCTATAATTATGTTGGGTAAAAATTTGTTGAAGGAATGGAGTATTTCAAGGTGAGGATAGAGACGATTTGGTCTGAAAATATACATAGTAGTCCTTCATCGAACATTCAGTAGGCTTTTTACAAACAAACAAAATATAAAGTTTAAAATATACAGAGTACCTTAGCTAAAAAAAAATGAAATGCATTTTTGTTCATGACAGCACAAAACTATTAATAGTTCAGTTAAAACGCCTACTAATATGGTAAGAATCCAGCAAATGTTTAAAAGGGCTGAGTGATCCAAAAGTTCTGTATTTGCAAAAATAAGGTGCTATTGGTCTATCTTTATCTGAAGTTGTCTATTGTTGATTAGTTTTTGGCCCAAGTTCATGTTGGTCTTTCTTTAATGTATGTGCAAACATTCCCCAGTTATGAAGCTGCAGAAACTCTCCAGAGACTTGCTCTTAAAACGTACCTACACAATGACTGCACATATTAAAGAGGAAAGGAAAGAGGTTTTGCTTCACTCCCACCTCCACACTGAAAATTTCTAGTTGATTGGAACAAGGTTGTCTTTGTGCTGAAAGAAATAGAATGCATAACTTTTAATGGGAAAAGAATGACATGACTCCATTTTATAAATTGCTTAAGGCTAGATAACTTAAGAGTGATAGCTTGACAGGCAGTGCAAACTGATCAGAAGGCTGTGTATCCTAGCACCAAATGACAGCATGTGCAAATTTATTACTGGGAACCTTGCCCAAATGTCATTAGAAATGTTAGTTTAGGAAATTAAAGATAATATGCTGTGATGATAGATAACAAAAACAAGCCAAAGCGTGAAAATCAAGCATTATGTTATAAGAAGGGAGGAACCCTCAGCCTAGTTACCTGATTGAACTTTTGCTGGAGAGTTATTAAATATTAAATTGTTCACAAAAATAAAAGCTGTCTGATGACCTTCAGTCTTACAAATGTGACTGAAGATAGCAACATCCAGTGGCTTGGAAGGGAAGCTAGGCAAATACTCTGAAGAACATAATTAAGCACCTAGATGTTTTCATAGCCGGTCTTACCAAAGAAAACTGGGCTTAAATGTTCTCAAGCTACAGATCTGATTCTGAGTGGGTATCAGTGTGTGTTTTTTTTTTTTTTTGTCTGCGCTCAGTCATTACTGACCCTGCAGTGACTGCCTGGACGAATCCTTGCAGTTTTCAAGGCAATTGTTTTTCGGAAGTGGTTTGCCAGAGCCTCCTTCCTAGAGCATAGCCCAGCTGGCGAGCGCAGGAGGCGGGGTTTCCGTTGCTTCGCGCCCTTTTCGGGCGAGCGCGGTTTTGCGCTTACCAGCAACTGGTCCCGTCTCTCTGTGCAAGGCACTGCCAGCATTTTTCCTCCCACCAGAGTGAGAGTACCCATTTATCTACTCATGTGAGTTTTCGACCTGTTGGGTTGACAGGAGCTGGGGGGGGGGGGGGACACAGGAGCTCACCCTGTTAACGCGAAAGGCTGGACTCGAACCGCCGAAGCGTCAGCCATTTCTGGCCAGCAACTTTCAGCGTCATTAAGCCACTGCGCCACCGCGTCCCCTTATCAGTGTGTAGTCTTTACCATAAGATGGTTTAGGCAGTCAGAGTTGTGTCTTAGCTATTCCTTATTCTCCACTCTAAATGCAGGTAATTATACAGGGTAAGAGCATTTTTCTGGAATGTTTACAACTATATCAAGAAGTGTTGCAATCTATACATTATTCCACATGTGAGAATTTACACTTGAGTAGCTGCTTGACAAAGGGGAAGCATTATTTTGATCCAAATGCAGTAGCTGGATATTATTGACTAATAGCCTCTATATTCTTAAATGAAAATCTTTCCATTGTGATTTATTGCCAATTTTGTAAATAATCAAAACAGTTTAAGATTCAGCACAATATTGCTTCCGATCTTTTCCTGCACACCATCAAATGCAGGTTTCTCTCTTTTTCCCTCTCTCACTGCATGTAATGATCTGTGCACATTCATGCATACTTTAAACATTACTCAGATCTCAGATATAACTTTAACAAACTGTCTGCAAAGATCAGGTCCTTAATCTGGAGGTGACTCTAGCTTCCCTTTTTGGTGGCCTTTTGCTTTATGCATTTCTTGCACACCTGGAGTGCTATGACAGAGTAAGAGATACTTGGCATCTCAAGAAAATTAGGTTTGGATAAAAGCTTCTGTGAGATATTGTGGGTCTATTTCTCATCTTGAGTTCTGGATCCTGCACCAACCTATTCCTGTACATTAGTAGGCATATAAACAATATTAATGATTCTTGGAATTAAAATTCATCAGTCTGGACACTGAACAAGGCTGCTTTAGGAGAATCCTTTGCTCTTCCAAATACTCTGGCTATTATTCTCTTGGCTCACATGCTTTAAAAAATCATTTACATTTGAAATGTAAATCTTAAATAATGTAATTCCTGTCAAGTTCACTCAAGAGTTTTAAGTTCTATCGGACAAGACTGTGTTCTAAAGTTCAACTGAACAAGGTCTTACCAAGAAACAATGTGCAAAAGACACATGACGCACCTAACAGAAGACTTGGAAAATTGGATTACAAATACAAATTTTCCTTGGGAAGGGGGAAAATTGTTCTGAAATTCTACTTTGGGTTTGCATGGGGAACTAAGAGCAATTTGGCACTGCAGCCTAAACTGCTGTTGGCTGTTGGCTGTTGGTCCCAGCTGTTGGCTGTTAAGCCAAGTTAAAAAATCCCATTTGGGGTGGGCAACAGGACTGGGCTGGTGCTCTGTCCAGACCATGGCCACTGCAGAGCCTTACTGGTTGTTCCTCTGCTTCTTGGCCTTCCCATCCATGCAGGGAAGGCAGATCTCACTGGCTGGCTCTTGTTTAGACTGATCTACTAGTGCTGCCTTTTCTTTTATGAACTGTTTTTTCCTTACTAGTCTCCATGCTTTTCCTTTGCTTTCCCTGGCATTTGTACAAATAGATTCCTTCAACCCTTTCCCATATTATCATTTTGACACTAAAGCAGACCTTCCTTCTTTTTTTCTTTTTTCCCTCTTATGATACCATCATTGCTCTGATGCTACAGTAATCAAAACAACAGGGGAACAGGTCGTTCTTTTGTTCCTGTAGGTCTATGGAAAATTTGTAGCAAGGAAAAATCTATAATTCAGCTTCATGAAAACAGACCTACATTGCAATTTACTTTTTTTTTAAGGGAAGGGAAGCTTTACATTACTGCTGGAAACATGAAAAGGTCTGGGAAAGCAAGGGAAGCATGCTTTACCCTGCCTGGGCAGAAATCCAAAGGATACCCATTGGGAGATGTAAGGGAGCATGAGCTTTTAGGTACCAGGATAGTTCATTGATTTAACAGGCCATTATAGGATCAACTGCAAGATTATTTAAAAAACACACACACACACAGAAACTTCCAAACAGTGGAGAACATAGCAGCCCAGCAGCCCAGATCAAAATGGCAGCCCAGGGCAGTGAGCAGCTGTTGGAGGGAAGGCACTGCAGCCAGTCAGAGCTGGGGCTGTTGCTAGATTGGAATGAAGCACTGGAGACCATCCACTCTGAAGGACTTATCAAGGCTCAGATTAGAAAACACCAATTTTGAATTAAAGCACTCAGGAAATTACATTACTCCTACATTAGCAATGGGCCAAACAGAAAATGTGGATTTGCCCTTAAAAAAGGTCACATGCCTTTCTGTTATTAAAAACCTCATTCATGTACTGTTCATTTGGAAAAACCCATTCGGTGTTGTTACATTACTTTTATTGCCTCTTTATTTTACTTTTTTCTCTCTTCTGCTAGCTGTGAAGGCAGTAGTTGAGCTAATTTGGGTAGCCACCTCCTGCAGATGCCATTTCATTTTTTTCAGAATGCTGAAATTATTTGTTTCTGCAAGAGATGCATAAATGACAAATGGATATACTACAGCAAAGTGGAAATAAACCTACTCGTTACTGTACCTATCAAGGAAATTGAGAATGTAGCAAAGTATACAACTTTGAGGCAATCTGTCAGTTACATCTGTTGAACAGAATGACCTTCAGTGGAACATAGCTGGATAAATCAGATTGCATATTATTGGGTGAAAATTTAGTTGCAACTCACATTTGGATTTTCAAGCAAATAACTTTGATTAACAATTTCTGCTTTTAGTTACACTTTCCTTAATTTATTGCCTATAATTGTATTGCAAGTGCAATCGTTAACTGCTCCTATGTGTGTTAATGTTCCTTCATCTCCTAGCTTCTATTTTATAAAATACTGATATTAATATAAACTTACTAAGCTATTCCTTGAAAACAATCTAGTGTTGTGCTGTGTAGTCTTGAATGTTAAAGTGCAGTAGCTAATCAAGACAGTCCCCATAGCTGCTATAATAATGTGATTCCTCTGTCTTCCCATGCAAATATACACTTCTAAATGAGGCTGCTAAAAGAGAAACATAAATTGACCTTTGTCTAAAGGGAATATTAGTCAGATGAATTCTTATACTGAAAATAAAGCTCTACTTCAGAATATGCTCAGAGGTGTCCTTTCCTTCTAAATATGTCTTTATACTTGGCTTTGGGTGATAGATTGTAGGGTTCAAAAGAACAGAGAATATAGATTTGATAGGCCTGGAGATTGCTGCCCTGGCATATACTAGTCTTTCACACCTGCAGCCATCCAGATGCATTGAGTTTATAAATCATAAATTCCTAGCTGTACAGGAATTCCCATGTATCTAGAGTCTAAATACAGTATTTCTGGAGGGCCCCAGATTGGGGATGGGTGGCCTACATTATACAAATCTTTTGATAGAAAAAAATCCTTATTTTCCATGTGTATGGTACAGTATATAGGTGCATGTGTGTGTGTAGCAAAATCAACACTTTCATTTAAAATTCATTTAGTGTATAACTTCCATTTGGGAGAAACTGGCTTTTCAGTAATTCATTTTGGCTTTTTTCACTTCATATTAAATTGCTTTTTTTTTTCCTGCTGAAGAACAGGAGCTTTAATAGTTCTAAATGTCATTTTATTTTTTAAATATTAGGACAAGGGCAGAGATAGATTATCAAACATAAATCATTACACAAAAATAAGCCCTAGAATTTGATGCAGCATATCACTGAAGATGTGCTCATCAAAGCTGCCTGGAGTGAATGTGCGTGGAATTAGATTCATGAGATTTTCACTGGGAAAAAAAAAATCCAGTCAAACTTTAGCATCAGTACATGGCTATGAGTCAAACAATAGGTGTAGCAATTCACTGGGGTTTCTTGCAAAATAAGTCACCTGGCTTCTGAAGAGTATAACGTTGAAAGAAAATAAATCGCTTATTTAATAGTTGTGCTCTCACTAATAGATCATTATCTACACCAAACATGAGTAAAACACATTCATTAAAATTCTACTAGTAGATGAAGTAGTAAGGTTTTTTTTCTTTTGTAGAGGATTCAAGAGACACCAAATCAAATACTTCTGATAAAACATGACATATTTCGCTGAAATACCTTTTGAACTTCAGTTTCTGGAGACATACTGAATATAACCTATACTAAAGCAAATATTTTTATGTGAAGAAACCCAACAGATCATGGCTGGAATTGTAGAAATACGTACAGTATATTTCAGCTTGGCTTTGTCTAGAAGCTTATATTAGGTCATCAGAAAATTGGAATGTTTTGTGGAGATTGATATAATATAAAAGTAAACCAGGATAGCAAGGACCAAGAGCCATGGAAACAAGCCAGGAGTTGTGCCAGGTAGTGTGTATGTATTATACAGGTTTGAGAAAGCCTACAAGTTTCTGAGACCCAAATACCACCTCTTGCTTTTCCTTCTGGTGCTTTGGAGCTGAGGCTGCATCACTTAAGGCTGGATTCTCTTGTACTTTTATAACAATAATAATAAAGGAACGTGTTGTGATGCTACATAGGCCTGGGTGTTAGTTGAAGAGCAGAGTATAGAGGAGATTGCAAGCAGAACAAACCTAAATTCTGCATTTACCATCCCTAATGGTTGTCACGTTTGAGTGCTAAGGCCTAATTCCAGGATTCTTGAATATCTTAGAAATCTGCTTTCTATCACAGTTCTTGAATATTAGAATGAGGGGTCATACTCCCTACCACATTGTGGATTTAGTATAGGTTTAGGACAATATGTCTTAAATACCATCCTCCCAGAGGAACATCTCTATGGGCTGGAATCACCTTCAAAGTGATTTGGTTGGTTGAATATGAAACAGATTTTTTTTTTCAATTTCCTCTTGAAAGCAGGAAAACTGACTACAATGATTACATTTAAGCAGGCAGTAAAATAATCTCATTTTAATCATCTTGTAATAGCTATTAATATGTGAATGGAATTTTTAATGGTTCAGCTTTTGATTTCAAGGATTTCAGCTTTTTTGTTTTGTTCTATATACTATTACAGCATCCCTTGCTAAAGACGAAAAGCAGAGTAATATGCTTTTACATATGGCAGTTTGGATTAAGGAGAGAAGAACTTGCATTTTGTAATCTTAAAAACATTACACTGAACAATTCATTTACAGTTAGCATACTGACAAAATGAGGAAAGAACAAAGAATTAAGCCTGGATTAATGATTAGACTCTTGACATCATGTGATTAACTAAAACCTCTTACTCACTGAGAATAAATAATTCTCAGTCTTACAGCAAGAAACACGTCAGTTTTTGTTCACAATTTTCTTATGAATTTCTTATGAATTACTGTAGCATGTGATTCAGAAATGCTGCAAAGAATGTGTAAGCCTTGTTTTGTTATATATAGACTTTTTTTTTTTTTCTGGACTGAAAGATATGGTTTTTCATTTTATTAATAAGCCAGTAGAGGGAGAAAGAATTCCTGGACTTATATATGATAATGCTATTGGAATGAATATTTTTCCACTCTCCAAAAATGACTGTCCTCCATTTTAAGTTGAATGAAGAATAAAGTGGCTTTTCTTATTTATCAATTATATTTGAGATCCCATGTAAGGATATTGTTAGGATCTCATTTCTTTTTTTGAAATTTCTTCCTAAAATCTATTTCCCTCTTGCACCTCTGAATTACCTATCATTAGGAAATCTATGTTATAGTTATAAATGTATGGATCAGCATTTTTCAAGCTTCTATCTGGAGAATACTAATATGTTACATTCGTTTAAATACACCATCTAATATTTAATATTAGATTAACTTATGGACCTATACTTAGTAATTTATGGTGATACTTACTGTTTTAACCAATAGTTGCCAAAATCATTTTGTTATGATACTGAACTGGCATTCCTGGAAATACTTTGGTTATCCTTGCAGATTTGTATTGTTTAGTTCTAGCAAACACTTATTATACTATTGCCAATCTATCCCAAACCTTTAATTAATTGTGTTATAATTACTACTTGTTAAGGTTAGAATCAGTAACAGATGTCATTGCCACTATCACAGCATACTATTTCCACACTTTTATGAGAGCTGAGGGCTTGCATTTTAATCTGTTTCTGCCATTCCCATTTGTTACTAGTTTTCACAAGTAAGACCTCCTTCCATGAATCTGTTTTATGTTAGTGAATGCTACCTACTCTGATAATCCCACAGAAATCAAAGTGCCATTTTATTTTGCCAATGCTTTCACCTATAGTATGTTGTGTAGAATGCTGAATATATTACCTAGAGATGGCTGCAGTCCTATACCAATTTTTTGGGTGCCTTTGAGTCAGTGCTGACTCCTAGTGACTACCTGGACAAGTCCCTGGAGTTTTCTTGGCAAGGTTTTTCGGAAGTGGTTTGCCATTGCCTCCTTCCTAGGGCTGAGAGAGAGCAACTGGCCCAAGGTCACCTAGCTGGCTTTGTGCCAAAGGTGGGACTGGAACTCACAGTCTCCTGCTTTCTAGCCTGGTGCCTTTACCACTACACCAAACTGGCTCTCACCAACAATAGTAACCCAATACAAATATTAATATATATAATGTTTCCCCAAAATCTAAGGCAATTTGCTTAAAAAGATATTATTTTTGAATTTGTTGTCAAATGCAATTGTTCATTAATATTACTAGATCAGCAGTGCTTTTTATTTTTTATTTAAATAAAATAGGTTGAATTGATTACACAAATGTGAAATGTGAAAGGCAAATTAGACTGGTTTGTATCATAAGCTTCCAAGAACAGGCAAAATGTCTTGAAGAGTCTGCACAGCATCTAGTACAATGGAGTCAGGATTCTAATTAAAGCTTCTGGGAATTGCTGGAGTCAACATTTGAGATAATATTGCCAAGAAACCTAAACAACCTCATTGTTTTCCATTTTTAATTTGGTGTATTATATAACTATTCCTAAAGTATATACAAGAGATAATTCTGGCTATGGTTCAACCACAATTACAGCTATTTTCTTAGGAAATGTAGAAACAAAGCAGACTTACATTTTCAATGGACTTCAGATGAAATCTAATATTGCAAAGAGTGTTAACTATTTGGGATGAACCTTTGGATATTTTACTATTTTTCTTTGAAGAACTGCTAAATTTGTATTTCTATGGTAGGCAGAAGTAGAAGGAGATCTTAGGGAGTTTTATATCACTTAAAATATTAAAACAAGTATTAGCAGCATTTTCTGCTATGAATAGTTAATTAAAATGTGTTTGAGAGCTATGATAAGCCCACTGAACACCAGAATCAGCAGAATCCATAGACCTTTTTTGTTTGTTCTTTTTCTTATTTTATCTTTTAATTAAAGGGTTATTACACTTTGTTTCTATAGAAACATTTTTCCCTTTCTTCTCTAACAACAAGCTTAAATAGTTAAGTTCTCTAGGCAAATACATTTATGTATGAAGTTTGAAAAAAGTTGCTTTATGTGTTCCAAATTCTTGTTGTTTAAAGCTTCATTGGTCTATTAAGAATGGTTCCATTTTCCTCTAATTGTTTACATTTTAACTCATTTCCCATGCTCTGTTTGTATGAGGAAAAAAACCTAATCTGTATATTGTAGTGATTCACATTCTTGTAATTATTACAGTTAGTAATTACTCTTGGGAACTATAGTAGTTCTCTATGAATGTTTTGATAGGGGATCTAGGAGGTCTGTGTTTTTTATCACAAATTTAATTTTTTTAATTATAAAATTGTGCTATCACTTTTCTGAAATTCATTTTTATCTTTCACCCCTGGTTATTATTTCTTTGAAATATTATCGGATATCTCTGGTCCCTGTTTTATTTAAATTAATTTATAGAATTATTTTGTGGTTTGGAAACAAAATCCTGCAAAAAAACTAACTCAGCCATCCATTTCTTCTTCAGTTCATGATCTGCAAGCACCTTTCCAAAGCATGCCTTATTATTCATTGTTTCTCAGTTAATGGTCTATTGTAGAATTCCATAATGATTTTTTTCTATTGTGTATTTCTGATAATGTGTCATTTCAATTTTCAGTTATCTTAAATTTCCATATGAGGGGGGTTTTTTTAGAAAAAATATTCAAAATACTGGCAATTCTTTTACTTACATAGTTTTGCTAGATATGTGCATGGATCATTTCCAATTATAGATTTATTTTCTAATGAGCAATATCAAGTATAGCATTTGTAAAATTATTGAAAGAACTGGTAGCTACATGAATATTGGTACAGTACTGAATTGCAAACTACTGTGCTTATTCTTCAGCAAAAATACAACGGTAGAAAATGTGCTTTAATCTTGAAATTGTTATTTTTAAATTATCCAATTCTACTGAGATTGATGAAGAATTTGTTAACCTTATTTAAATTCTTTCCATACATAAACATGAATGTGCACACATGCACATACACACACACTGAAAGAAAGAGGTACTTTATGCAACTGATATGCATGATGAACCTTCAGGGGTTTTTAAAATATATTCCTACAAGAACACTTCTTACTCTTTCTTTGAAGTGAGAAACCTGTGTTTGGGTTGTCTTCTTTACAGGAGAAATTTGTATGATTTTTCACTGGAAAAAAAATAGCTGGATGACAGGGGCAAGGGCTGTAGTTTAAGTAATTTCAATCAAACATATTTTCAGCTGCTAAATGTTATCTTTGTTGTGTAGCTTCCACCTCAGATTATTATTTTTCAGTTTATGGAGGTTGTTGGGACAGCAGTAGAGGAGACAGACCTAGCTCATTCATCCCACTCACCTTCACAATTTTTGTAATGTGTAGATTACTGTGCCCAAGTAGAGCTTGAAAAAGTGATGCATAAAAATAAAATTCCATGTACATACTGAAACCTCAGTAGCTTAAGTTTTATAAGAGTATGCCATCATCACTATTGTCTTGGATTTTGATTAAAATAAATATTTTTGTATTCCTTGAATTATGTCTTAATAATTAAATTATAAAGATAATTAATTAATTAACATAAATAATTAAAATATAAGAGGGTTGCTTTATTAAGATATAGATATTGCTTTGTTAATATAATGGAAATGAGATATAGGAAAATAGAAATGATCACATGTAAATGTTAAGTATGTACACAATATTTTGAGCTATATGAAAATTCCTAGGTTTATATGTTCAATAGTTTACTGAAATAAAAATAATGTTATAAAACATAAAGCTCAGTTTTAATGATTTAATTGAGGTGACACAAGATGACAAAACGGTCACCAATTGGTGTCTAGACATTTCTTGGATGTGACTGACCTACTGTTCTATGTTCATAACCTTTACCTGCTATAGAAAGTATGCAGGATCCAGGAGCAATTTTGCATTGTGAATGAGGGAATTGACTTATTTTGGTACCATAAGAAAAGCAAAGCCAGTTGTTCCCAAGAACTTTGAAGTCCCAGACTACAAGCTTTCTTGAAACTTGATCTCAATGGTGAGGATGGCTCCTACATAGCTGTTTGGTTAGAAGAGGTGAATTCTCAGCAGCTATCTAGGAAGCTGATCATTATCTTGGTGCTCACAAGTGATAGTGGATACCTGTTCTAGCTCCTTACTACTGGGCTGGCAGTAACATTCATAGATGCAAAGGATACATTTAGGATGCAGAAGACACTTTTCTGGTATTTCCATTGCATCAGGAAATGTGTGATTAGCCACCCCAAGTATCCTGAAGTATTTTATGGACCAGAGAGTCAGAGTGGGATAGTCCCAAAATTCCTGTGCTCTCAGATGAAGACCACCTAATATTGAGACCAAGATTTTCATTTCATTGCAGAGACTTGAGAATATGCAGCAAGCCAAGGATACAGGGAATACTTACAAATATCTGGTTTCTCTGGCCTGATAACATGAGCAGCAAAGTAGATCTAGCCATCTGGAAGATAAACCTGGATATATGCCCACAATGTTTCAGGATGAGCCCACATGATGAGAAGTTTGGCTGTTATGAAATTGGTATTGCAGATGATATTTTTGGTCAATGATGCCAGCAGGAATATTTTCAGGATGACATCAAGGCAGCAGTGGCCATCATACACATCCATAGTTGCCTGAGAGAGACATGATTAATTGTATTATTGTGGGTGTATTTTGATATTCAGCTGGGCCTTTTTTGTAAATTGGGATGATGTTTTATTAATGCTTGAATACAGTAAACCTGTTACCAATGGCTTCTCAATAAATTCATTAATTAAAGCAGAGGGTAGGTCATCTTATAGGTAGATAACTAAAAACAGCCTCACAAGAGCTGGAGTCATGGGTGAGAAATTATGCTTCTAAGTTTGTGGAGCAAATGACCCAAGAAAGTAAGGAATTGCAAAAGACTCTCTTCAGCTTGATTAATCAGTCAAAGAGGCAAATAAGGTGGGATTTGAATTGGTGCTGGCAAAGAGATCTTGGGGATGTGATAGACTGCTCATTGGAAACTCCAACTCTGCAGTGGCAGTGAAACAGCCAGATTGGTAGGAAAGAAACAGAACATAAAACTGACAATATCCTAGTATTTTTATATAATTTTATGATGCAGACACATTTAAAACACTATATAAAAGGGATAAATGGAACAGAACTGTCATATTACAGCAGCAAGTCACCAACATCCTAATATTGCTTTCATTAGCAGCCATTTCACTGTGCTGCATCTAAGAAAGAGGTGACACAGAAGGCTTCCTTCATCAGGATAGCTGAGACTAGATCACATTTGTCTTGTCTCCATTTCTTGCAGCAAATCCTCCATGTGGTCATTATGTAACAGCATGCAAAAGTTAGTGACTGAATTTTCTGTTCCTTTTCTTTCCTTTCTATATATACTTATCAGAATGCAAGCTATAAGCCACCTTGAATGTGCTAACAAAAAAATGGGTATATAAATGTAGCTGGTACCCGAGTTCATACATCATGCTAAGCTATAATACGACATGTTTCTTTGTATCTTGTATGAACCTAGCCATTTTGGTTCCTGTTTTATGGCTAGTTGCTTAGGTAGATTGGACAAAGAACCTGAGACAGACTGGTCATGCTAACCCACTATTTCTCTGCATCTTGAATGAACCTATCCATTTTGCTTTGACAAAAAGCCTGAGACCAGTCTAGTCCATTCCAGTAACAATGCATAGGGGTTAACTGCTGCCCCAAAACAAGAGGCTCTCAGCTTGTGATGCAACCTGATCTGAAGAAAGAACCAAGATATGAAATTTGCTTCTGCTGTATATATGGCTTGCAGCTTATGCTTTGTGGATGCAGGATTTCTTCATTAATGGCTTGTCTAGTGCTGGTAATAAAACTACCTTATCTTTGAATTTCTGCCATGAGACTTCTAGTTCCAGTACTGGTTTGGGAGAAGCTTATCCCTGTTAGCCTGACACAAAAAGAGATGTGTGGCCATGGGGAATAGACACTTCCTTTTTTTGTGCTGCAGAATCCTCCAAGATCAGCTGAAATGTAGTAGCAAACTGCTGAATTATGGCAGTGCAATTTGGGGGTTTTAAAATTTTGTTAAAATACGCAATAAAATGAATGAGTTAAGTCTCCAAAAGAAGGGACACACATATACCTTTCCTGAAAAGTATCTATAAAAGAAACTTGGCTCTGTGCTACAAAAAATTTTGTCTGGCTTACTGTGAATCCAGACAATTGTAGCTTATCCAAAATCATGACTTAACTGAAAGGTGAACCCAACCAATAAGTAAGTAATAAATAAACTAAAATCGGCAGAGAAATTGAATACCTTTTCTGTGACAAAAGGCTAATTGACTGGAGCCCCTAGCTTGAAAAAAAAAGGAACAGAACAAGAAATTAGATATTTCTTTTAAAAAAAAATACTGTATTCCATCTAACAAAAATTGTAACATAACTGTGATAGCAATGTGATATAATACTAAAATGTAAAGAATTTAAGCATTTGGAAATTATATCAAAAGCCAGCTCCCAAAAAATCAGCTAGATTGACTGAAAGTTTTCTTCCTTCAGTCTTTTTCAAAATTAAACATAGGCAAACTTTATCAACAGTTCATTGTTGCAAATCACATGTAAATTTAAACTTTCAGTTATTGCATAATAATTTCTTTGGTCATCACCCACGTGCAAAAATGTCCACCATCCTTGATATCATCATGAAGGCACTGTAAAACTTAAGCGGTACTTGATACTGTACCTGTTGACTACACGAAGACACTTATTTATTTGGCAATAATATGGGAATGGTTTGCTATTTCTCTTATTCTGGGAACTTTTTCTGTAATCTACTCTCTAGTCTTGAGGTTTCCTTGTCGTCTTCCATCCAAATACAAATCAGATCTAGCCCTACTTTATTTATTTATTGAGATCAGCCCAGTTTGATAAAGAGATTTATAAATGTATGCAATGTGGGAAGAAAGTGAATAGGAAAGAAGGTTGTCTCTCATTTATAATATTAGCACTCTGGCTAATGTAGAGGTATTAACTGGCAGTAGTTTTAGGCCAGACAGAATCAGGTTGTACTGCATACCTGAAAGAAATGGCCTTCTCCTATAGCCTCCTATGTGAACTTAAAGATCCTCTTTAGAGATTTTGACTTTCTGGCCCTATTAACTTAAATGAGGCGGACCAAACATACTCCCAGCTCAACCCCATCCTAGCCCAGTGTTTGGGCAAAAAGCCAGGTCTTCACAGCCCTCTGGAAGGCTAGAGGTAGGGATCCCTCAGATCTCAGGTGGGAGGCCATTCCAAAGGGCTGGGGAGGCCACCAAGAAGGTGCACTTCCGAGGTCCTATCGGGTGGCAACATTTAAGGAAGGGGCCTGGAGCATGCCCATTCTATCTAACCTAGTAGATAGGTTAGATAAGGTTCCCAAAGGATCTTTTTAGTGGCAGGACTTCAGGTATGGAACAACTTTGAAAGGAAAAATTCATGAAGGACTAGTCCATTAAAGTCTATTAGCAATGGTAATAGCTACATAGAACATCCAGTTTTGGAAATACACTTTTGAAGTCATTCGTACCAGTTCCTGTACAGAGAAACCAAGGATGAAGGGTTTTGCATTGATGCTCTGTGTGTAGGCTTCCGAGTAATATCTAGCCTGTTGTGCCCTGACAATAGCCTGATTCAGCATGGCCCTTGGGAGACACAAACTCTAGCAAAATTGCATCTACCTATCAGTTAAGTGATTTATCGTCATAAAAAGTTCTCCTTTGCGTTGATGAAAAAGCAGAAATTTGACTTTAGTGTTTGAAGTTTTCAGTTTGAACACTTAATACTGAAGTTCTTTTCTATCCTAATAGTTCTTCTGTAATTTAAAGACAGAACTACAGACCACTTTTCACAAACTGGAAAAGAAATCAGAGTACTAAGAGAGCCAGTTTGGTGTATTGGTTAAGGTGTTGGCCTAGAAACTGGGAGACTGTGAGTTCTACTCCTGCCTTAGGCGTGAAAGCTGGCTGGGTGACTTTGGGCCAGTCACTCTCTCAGCCCAACTCACCTCACAGGATTGTTGTTGTGGGGAAAACAGGAGGAGGAAGGAGTGCTAGTATGTTTGCTGCCTTGAGCTGTATATGAAAAAAAAAAAGGCGGGATAAAAATCTAAAAAAAAAAAAGTCCTAAGTGGTTTAGAAGGCCATTCCTTTTAATAAGACAGGTATAATTAGACTGAAGAAAAGGGAAGTATTTGGGTGAAGATTGGGACTGAAAATGAGTAATATGCGAAAGGCTGTGCTGAAAAGGAAAATAAAGCAGCATGTTTAAATTCATGAAGGTAGAATGAAATTCATGAAGGTAGAATGAAATTTAACTTTGGGATAAACCGTGGCTTGCATCCCTAACTATTTTTGTGATATGGTGTTCTATTCACAGACTATGGCTTTCCTGCCACCCATGCATCCCAGAGTTCCGAGAATAATGGTGTAGAGGGAAGGGAGGCATTGGCAGACATCTCCCCGCTTCCCTGTTAAATGGATTCAAACCTGTGTCTGATTTTTTAGAAGCTTTTGCATAGTCTTAGTGAAGCTTCCAATTTCTGTTTTCTAATGCTAATGTCCTAACATGTAATGAGCTACTTTTCTTTTTTTCTTTTTAAAAAGAAAGATTCTCATTATCAAGCCTACTGCTGTTGCTATAGGACAAATGGCCTACAGCCATGGCCAGGAATAGATAACTAATTTTATTTCTACTGCTTTATTTCCAATGGCTATCTCCATAATTTTGAATACAGAAAAGGAGAACATTATTCTTTTCTCTTTATATGTAAAATTCTTAATATTTGCATTGAATTAATTGATTTGATAACATTTAGGAATGTAGTAACCATAGTATCTTACCACCTTCTAATGCATACTTTTAGTTTATTGCAACAAAAAGGGAAAATGGCTGGTGTGGGTCTTCCGGGCTGTGTGGCCGTGTTCTGGAAGTTTTGTTTCCTAACGTTTCACCAGCATCTATGACCGGCATCTTCAGAGGGCAGGAGCACAGAAGTTCTCCTGTCTGTGCTCCTGCCCTCTGAAGATGCCGGTCACAGATGCTGGCGAAATGTTAGGAAGCAAAACTTCCAGAACACGGCCACACAGCCCAGAAGACCCACACCAGCCATCGTATTCCGGCCATGAAAGCCTTCGACAATACAAAAAGGGAAAAGTGCTTGAAAGTTTGAGATCCGCTATATGTTATCTAGATCCTTATTCACCATGATCATTAAAAACATCCAGAAAGAGACTGAAAACAGCCATTGAAGAAAAAAAAGTGTGACTACTGAAGAAATCAATATTAAACTCTTTCAACATGGTCAATTTCACTTCAATCCTTTCTTTTCTGAACAGAAATTTAGATAGAGTAATAGCCTTTCAACTTCAGTAAGTTTTGGTTGTGTTATTCTAATCTAGTTCTAAGTTCCAACTTAGTTTTCCCTTGGAAATTGCTTGATTACTCTATTGATTTACTTGCACTCTACTAATTTACTTGCACTATGAATGTATGGTGGTCACTTTATTCTTCTGGATTTCTCACTGATCATAGTACCCTTCTGTCTGACTTAAGAAGTATAGTGATTCCAGACATTTCTCACTGATTGGTACCAGATAGTATGGAAGAATAGAACTCTAATCTTTTAGTAGTTTGGTAACAACAGGTAGCTAACACATCGCTATACCTCTCTTTTCCACCAAATAATCCAACGGAGAACATTAAAACCTTCTGTAAAAAGCATTCAGGTGTAGCTTATTGTTTTTCCCCTTTTCAATAAAACTTTTAATAAGAACTTAATTAATTCAGTATTGACAATGTGTATCCTGTAAGCTTAAAAATGTTGCATTTTTATCTTTCTTTCACTTTCTTTTACTTATGTCTCTTTTTGTGAGGGCATTGTCTTAAAAACACTGACTTATTTAAAAAATAAGCCATAAAATGGTTTATATGCTCTTTAGATCATCTAGATAAACAATACACTAAACTTATTGTCTCTAGAAAAAATATTCTTCCCGTTTCTTGTCATACCTTTATTCTGCTGGTGGACCATTTTTCATAACTCAAAGTTATTGTTTTGCTTCTTTGTTTTGCCTTCTCCAAACATTCTTCTTGTCATATAATGTTAACACAATAAAAGAAAATATCATACTTCACCCTTATCTTCATGCTTAAAACACTGTTTTCTGACATGCATTTTTTGAGATTGAAATAGTAAATATATCTGTATCTATAGTGATATAATCTCAATTAGCGATATAAATATGTTAACTCATACATCAAAATCAAAGTGTCTGCTGGATGGACTATGGAATAATGAACGCTGAATGCCATTTACTTGTGTCAGTTTCAATTTATTTCCCGGCAATACTGACCTCCAAATCTGGTAGTGACTTGTCCTCAGGCTACTTTGCAAATACGTATAAAATTGACTAACATGCATAAATTTTGGTTCAGCATAGAGACATTTCTGTTTCCATGTGGAAAATACTGCTTATTACTATTTTGACGTGACTCTTTGTATTGCCTTCAGTTTTTGAAAACGAAAATGCAGGGGCTCAGTCCCGCAGGCAGATCCTTTGTACAGTAAACCCTTTTGTAAAACCTTACTTGCAGCTAGCTCGCTCTGTGAGATTTGGAAGTGGTATTCTGCTCATGTTGAACATTTCTCCCTGTCTTACGAACTCTCCACGTTCCAGAGCATTCAGATTTTAATCCTGAGGTTTCAGTTTGAGGCGAGGCCCTTTTAACTTAAAGCCCCGCCCCTTCCTTCTGCTGCTTAAGGATACGGCACACACCGGGCAGCTCCCCGCAACCCCCGCCAGCACCGGACAACAGCCGATATCTCCCTTGCTCCAAAACGAAGCTCGCTGTCCCCGCCCCTCGTCTGGCAGCAGCTGCAACGTGTGCGCCGTGGGGGAGGGCGCGGTATCGCCTGTCATTTCTAGCGCACGCGGACGCTGTTTGGCGCGTGCGCGCTCTTTCTTCCATCCCCGTCTTTTTCGAAAAACAGCGAGACCCCGCGGCTCGCTGGACAAAGCCGGAAAGCAAGCAAGCAAGCAAGCAAGCGCGCCCTCCGGCTCGTTCCTTTTTCTCCAGCACCCTCCCCTCCCTCTGGAACTGCCGCTTTTTTCTGATTGGCCGGCTGGTGTCCCGGCCAGGTGTCAGCAGTAGCAGAAGCTGGAGACTGCAAGGAGTGCGGAAAGGGGTGGAAGAGGCAGCCTCAGGCTGAGGCATACGGTCGCCTACGGCTACCGCTCTCCCTTTATTCAGTGGTGGTAGCCTACAGGCGCTTGCTACCAAGGAGGACCCTGACAGGAAAAATTCAGAGCTGCCCCCTTCCTGTGACAGCTGCCATGCTAATGTAAAAGAAGGAGCAGCCGGCTCTCTTATCTGACCAGTCGCCTTTTGGGACGCTTGCTTTGTGCTGGAGGTACTTTAATATTTGGGTTCTCCTCCTGCTCTTGGTTTCGGATATTGGAAGTACTGGACTGGTGCACACAACTGCAAAGGTTAGAGGGGTTCTCCTCTTCTTCCCCTCATGTGAGTTTAGCTGCCTGAAATGACAAGCAACTCAAGATGTCCCACCGCTGCTTAGACATGTGGGCAGGGGACACAGGGAGATTTGAAGGACTTGTTGACCCAGCTTTTCTCTTCAGCTTTGGAAGCCTTGGCTGAAGAAACAGGGAGGTGGGCTGGAGCTGGGGTTGGTGGAGCTAAGAAATCAGAGAAGTTATATGATAGCTTCCATTTTGGTGCATCTCTCTTGCATTATGCTGAGTGTGAGTATGGACAAGTGTCCACCTCTTTGCTTCCTGTCAGTCTCCTTTATTGCAGTGCCTACTGCAGGGGAAGGTGGAAATGTGCCTGTGTTTGGAGAGTGATTTTGATGCAATTGCTCACTTGGATTCTGCTGAAATGTGCCTTGTAGAACTGCAAGCAGCTGTTCCTTTTTAGGTCTTAGGTGGGTCATGCAAAACAGATCTTTCTAGCTCTGATGTAATACACCAGGGTGATTAGAGGGGAAAATGCTATACAATTAATATATCATCTCCCAAATTCTTTCTTTGTTTATGTAATTAACCCCATTGTGGAATTTGTCTCCCCAAAACTATCTTTGCAGGTATAGCCAATGCTTATTACAGATTGACATAACTACAATTGTATGCTTGTTACTGAGCTCTGATTACTTATTACCTAAATGTATTGAGATTTAGTGCAGTGAATTGAGTTGTTAATATTATATAGTCTTAAGGTTCACAGAAAGTGATGGAGCTAGAAAAGGTTATCGTTTTTTTAAGGAAAGGGGCACAGATAACTTTAATGGATTTTTTTAAAGTAAATAAAGTTAACAGTGATTATTTACATTCTGTTAATTGTGTGCTTAGGATTGTAGCCTTCAACATCTCTTCTAGTTAGAAAGTGCAATGATCCATTAGTTTAGCTAAAATTACAGTCACTAGTTATTGATGTTGGTTATTGATGTTTTTATCCATAATCTTACATAAGTGTAGGGATGTATACATGAACATAACTTGCTGTGTCAAAGATCAAATGCTCTTGAGGTCATAGTGAAGTTGGTTTTATGATGGTACTCAATTTCATTTATAAGAAGGCAGTTATACAATAGACAGCAAAATTACATTTTCAACACAACTATGCTCTGTTTTTCTCTTTTTCTTCCTCTTCTGAATTAAATTTAACTGCTAAAGTAGCTGGGTCTGGCCAGTAAGTTAATTAATTTACATTTATGTACTAATCAGACTGAATTAGTTTGAATTAGTGACCAGCTGCTTGAGCCTGGCAGCTTTATGGAAACATCTGAGCACAAATAATTGCTATTTTGCTTTCTGCTGACTTCCCATGGATATAGCGAAATGTAGTAAATAATATTACAGATCAGCACAAAATAATGTAATAATAATGTATGTAATAGCGCCTTTAAAAATATTACAAAGAAGATCCATACTTCCAGCTTATCTCAGTGTGAACGCCATTTCATGAGGCAAGAACATATAATGTTGTCCTTAACTCATCCCAGCCAGCAGTTAATTCTGTCCATGTTTTGCAGCTCTGTGTCAAAAATCAATGTTTTCCATCTTGTGCTATCTCAATCCACACTGTCCAGTTTGTATGCTGTGCTTCAATTCCTTGTAAGCAAAACCCTTCACTCTAATTGGCTGCTGCAACCTGTGGTGGGAATGACCCCTCCCCTTTGGTCACTGGCCTCCATTGCCATTTTTCTACAAACAAAAAAAGTTCACTGGTAGAAAAGTGAAAAGCTGGACTTTTTAAAAAACAAGTTTCCTGATGGAGCAGTGTAACCTGGAACTTTCTTTTTCTTACCCCAGTTGAAATTGACAAGGATTTTCCCACTTCCCCTTTCTAGCCCACCTGACAGAAAAAATGATATTAAAAAGTGTCTTTGTGTGGTGGTGGTGGTGGGAGGGTTGTATCAGTCCAGGAGAGGTAAAGAAACAGGTGAATCCACCAATCGGGCTGTAGTATACATGGGTCAGACAGAACATTAAACCATCACCATGGCAAAAGTGAAGGAAGGGGTTGAAATTTGGGAAGAGATTTTTTAAACAAGTTACTTTCCAGATGGTTTATGCACAGGAGGGAAGCAGCTGAAGGCTGCAGTGCAGAAAATCCAATTGTTTCTATAATATCAACTTGTACATTTGTAGTTAAAAAAGAAAATACCAACTAGAAAAAGTTGATTTGTCTCAGCTACTGTTATTACATTCATGTATTCTTAAATTATTGAAACCAAATTGGAACACTGAATGCAGCAAAATGCTTTAAAATGCAGTTGTGCTTTCTTAAATGCATGCTAAGGAATTTAAACACATCTAAAGGAATTGTGTTAATGAATGTATAATGTATTTTAAATGTAAAAAAGCTATTCCCTTTTCTAAATTAGGTATTGGATATGTATTGAATGTATCAAGAAGCATTTGTTTCAGATGAAAAATCATGATCCAGATGAAACTGAGTAAATGTAATTTCAGTGGGAGAAATTTAGACATGCCTTAAATTGCTTTGTGTTTTAAAAAGTGCTAAACTTTTGATCATACCCTAAGTTAGTCACATTTTCTGTAAGTATCATTTTGGGGAAAATGATGTTCTGGCTAATAGGAAGAAAATATCTGATTTCCATTCAATAAGATATCTGTAATTCTGTGGATCATCAGGAAAAGGTTACTTATTTATTCTTCATTTTGGCGCAATCTTACATTCTAGGATTGAGAGACTAGAATATGATGAAAACCCCCATTTAGTGGCAAGATGTAAGATAAATATTCAACATGACAGTAGAACACTTCTGATATACTGTTAGAATGCTCAGTTAATGAAGAAACACTGTAAGAATAGCTAAAAAGTTGAGTTATAAGTGGATCACACATGCCATATATGCTTGAAGGCCATGGATATACAGGTCATTCTCAAGTTATGACAGCAGTTGGGACCGGGATTGCTGCCACTAAGTGATGTGGTCATAAAGCATGACATCATAGGACCACTTTGCTTAGTGACAGCAATCCAGGCGGTCCTGGTTGCTCTCGTAACCCCAAGACACATGAGTCATTAAGAGGGAAGCGGTGGGAGTCCCAGGTTAAGAGCGCAAGGGTGCCTCAGGGAGATGGTAGAGGCCCTGTGAGGCCTGGTGCAGGCCACGAGTGAGTTGGGGAGGGAGGTGCTGTGGGCTTTGGTGCATGCATGCAAGCACAGGGAGGCCCAGGGAAGGAAGGCAGGGGTGCATGTGTACAAGCGCAGGGAGGCCCAGGGAAGGAGGGCATGCCGCGATGAGCAAGAAGGTGAGGGGCACTTACCAGAGCAACTTGCTACCTCTCCTGCTGGCTTCCCCATTGACTTTGCTTGTGGGAAGCCAACAGGGAAGGTCCCAATGGTAATCATGTGACCACGGGGTGCTGCAACTGTCATACGTGTGAGCTGGTTGCCAAGTGCCTGAATCGTAATCATGTGACCACGGGGGTGCTGCAACTGCTGGAACTTCAAGGACCGGTTGTAAGTACCCCTTGTTCAGCACCATCACAACTCTGAATGGTCACTGAACAAGTGGTTGATAAGTGAGGACTACCTGTGCCTGCATTGACATTGGGTAATTCATACATTAATGTCTTATCTATTAATTTAAATGGGAGGGGAAAATGTAAACATATGCTCCCTAGCAGTGATAAGAGCTCAATGCACATTGCACAAGAAAGTTTAAGATATGTTAAATTTCAGCACCTATTATAGTATGCCATTAGCTATATATAAACCATATATTAGGGAACTGTGATCCAAAAAAACCTAGCTGGACATAGTTGAACCAACAATGTTGGTTTATGCACTATAAATCCTGATTAGCTCCTGCTAACCTTTTATTGTATAACCAAGATATGATTTGGACAACAGCTTCATGTAAAATATGAGGAAGTTCCTTCCTCATCCCACCTCCACCCCCCAATAGGCTCTTAAATTGATAAAATAATAGACTTTAATCTACTCACTGCAGCAATCCAGATTAGAACATGCCTGGCAGATGGCTAACTAGTTTCCTCTTGAACCCATCTAGTGAAGGGAAGTCCACCACTTCTTGGGGTAATTGGTTCCACTTGTAAACTGCTCTTACTGTCAGGAAATTATTCTAGCATTCACTCACAATCTGCTGTCCAATAATATAACCTCCTTATTTTGTGTTCTGCACTCTGTAATGATAGAAAACGGGTCTTGGCCTTTTGTGTAATATCTTTCCATGTATTTAAATAATGTTACCCTATCCTCCCTTAGTATTTTCTTTCCAAGGTTAAACAACCCAATACCGTCTGTCTGCCTGCCTGCCTGCCTGCCTGCCTGCCTGCCTGCCTGCCTGCCTGCCTGCCTTCCTTCCTTCCTTCCTTCCTTCCTTCCTTCCTTCCTTCCTTTGTGTGTATATAATTTAGTTTCAGGTTCCTTGACCATTCTTGTTTTAATTATTGCATTTGTTTCTGTTAGGTTAGACATAAATTGAAATTAACAGAATGAAATCTATCAAAATCATTTTGAATTGTATTTTTGTCTTCTAGGATATTATGAATTCCATCCAATTTTTTCATCTGTATATTTGATAAATGTTTCAACCACCAGTTTATCCAAATTATTAATAGAATTTGCAATCCGGGATGTGGCTTTCCACTTGTAATGTCACTCCAATTTGATGAGGAACCATTGATGAATATTTTTTGTGTATGATTTTCAAGCTAGTTATGTATCTGCTTAATTGTCATGCCATCGGGCCCACACTTAAGTTTGCTAATCCATTGTGTGGTATTTTGTCCAAGTCTTTTCTGAAAACAAGCTGTATTATGTCTATAGCATTCCTGTAGTCTACTAAAGAAGCTTATAAAAGTACTGAGATGAGGCAAGTCTGGCAAGATTTGATCTTAGCAAATCTAGGCTATCTTCTGATACTTATTGAATTATTTTCAAACTGCTTATAGATCATTTAATGATATCCTCTAGAATTTTCCTAGGTATTGAGGTAAGACTGACTGTTCTGTAGTTCCCAAAATACCTCCCCCACTTTTTTTTAAATAGGGGCAACAGTTGCACTCATTCAGTTATTTCAGTATCCTGAGATGCAGTTTGTCTGGCTCTAGAGATTAATTTATGGAATAAAATGCCAGTTTGGTGTAGTGGTTAAGGCATCAGGCTAGAAACTGGGAGACTGTGAGTTCTAGTCCTGTCTTAGACACAAAGCCAGCTGGGGGACCTTGGGTCAGTCACTCTCTCTCAGCCCTAGGAAGGAGGCAGTGGCAAACTACTTCCAAAAAATCTTGCCAAGAAAACTCCAGGGACTAGTCCAGACAGTCGCCAAAAGTCACAAAACCAACAATAATATCATGTATTCCATAACATTGTTTCTGTCAGTTTCAATTTTCAATCCTGTCCCTTTGTTTTGCTCTTCACAGTTTAGTGGTAGAACACTTACTCTCTTGTTGAAGAAGACTGAGTCAAAATAGGAACTAGTAGCTCTACCTTTTCTTTGTTACACGTTAGCATTTTGTAGTCTTCCTTTTATTCTGAACATATTAAAATAAGCTCTACAGGTAGTCCTCGACTTATGACCATTCGTTCAGCAACTGCTTGAAGTTACGATAGTGCTGAATGAATTGTGGTCATGACTGGTCCTTGGAATTATGGCCATCCCAGCATCCTCATGTAATTGCAATCTGGGTGCATGGCAACCTGTTCACACTTATAACTGGTTGCCAAACACCCCATGATCACGATCATGTGAATACCATTTACAACCTTCCCTGCCAGCTTCCCCAGAAAGTCAATGGGGAAACTGGAAGGGAAGGTTGCAAGTTGCTGGGGCAAGCCTCCTTCACCTGTGCACCACTGTGCACTCTCCCCAACCTGTACAGCGCCTCTTGTCCACCCTTGTGCACCCTCCCTGACCCTCCCCTGCACCCCCTCACTCCCTCCCCCACCTGATAGCAGTCTGCTGGCCTGGGACTTGCAACTTCCTGCCGGCTTCCCCACTGACTTTGGTTGTGGGAAGCCAGCACGAAGTTGCCTCATCTAACCACTGTGGGATTCAGTTAACAATGGCAACTGGGACTGCAGGGATTGCCATCACCAAGTGATGCAGTTGTGGTTTATGACCACATCACTTAGCAACGGAAATTTTGGTCCAATTGTCATTGTAAGTTGAGAATTGTTGTTCTCAGGATCAGTGTGTCATATCGTTGTGATGTCTGTGACTATCTCTTGGGGCTGAGGGAAGACAGATGCCCTATGTTGAGCGCTTGATGCCTATTTGCTGTGATAAACAAATGTTTTGTAGAGAATCAGGGAGATGATCAGGATTGTAGAGAATCAGGAAGACCATCCGTTCAGTGACCATTCGAAGTTGCGATGATGCTGAATGAGTAGTACTTCTGATCGGTCCTTGAAGCTCTGGTCATCGCACCAACCCACGGTCACGTGATTGTGATTTGGATGCTTGGCAACTGGCTTGTACTTACGATGATGGTTGCAGTGCCCTGCGGTCATGTGATTATCATTTGCGACCTTCCCTGCTGGCGTCCCACAAGCAAAGTCAATGGGGAAGTTGGCAGAGAAGGTTGCAAGTCATTCCAGTAACTCCCCCCCAGCCTCCTTGCACTCCTGCCAAGCCGTGGCCTCTGTCCCCTGACCTCCCTGTGCACGTGCCATGACATGGCTCCCCTCCCCTGGCCTCTCTGTGCTCATGTGGCATTGTGGTCCCCTTCCCCACCTCCTAGGGCCTCCCCCATGGCAACTCCGTGCTCCTTACCTGGGACTTCCGACGCTTCCCGCTTAACAACCTGCACATATTGAGGTTAAGATGGTAACTGGGACTGCCGGGATTGTTGTTGCTAAGCGATGCAGTCATGTGACATTATGCTTTATGACTGCATTGTTTAGTGACAGCAATCCCAGTCGCAATTGCCATTGTAACCCGAGGACTACCTGTACATGCAGTAGATACAAATGACACAATTTGACTATGCAGTGTATTTTCTATTGTTACATATTTATAGAATTTACATACTGTCAATCATAAATTTTGCCAAGGTGGCTTAGAGTCAACATTATCAAACAGTTTCTAAGAAGTCTTAATAATAATAGGATAAAATCTTAAAAATTATAATCAGTTGAAGCAGCTGTTAGCAAATATAAGTAAGTATTTGGGCTATATTTTAGTAGACTAATTAACATTAATTTTAATAATTAAAACAAATAGTATCCTAAAGTTTCACATTCCCAAAGAAGATATTATTGTTAATGCCTTGACTGTAGGAAAACAAAATAATTAACTTCAGCCTTGCATACTCTTTTTTTCTGGGCCATTTGAGTTTTATTTGTTCTTTTGATGTTACTGTAGTTTTTAAAACCATTTATGGTTTTCCTGGGAAAATGCTGTATAGTGCAGTGGTTTTCCATTGCCTTCTGTACTGTTGTTACACTACTATTTATATATTATACAGTATATAAATATGAAATACCTATTTCATCCCTTCCATTGTATATGCCCTTACAACTATTCCAAATTACATACAGTACTTCCACATGTAGCTGCTACTGAAGAACAGCTGCCCTCTATCAGACTCTTATTGGCATTACTTGCAAGACCACAAAATTGACCTTGGATATATGTAGCATTTTTGTCAAATCAGTAACATTACCACATCTTACTGTTCCTTCACCCTGCCAGTGTTGCTAATTTTCTACTTTGTCTGTTGTAATATACAGCTTTTGCAAATATACAAATCATATAAATATTAAGGAAATCTTTTAATAAATGATCTAGTCTTGTGTGAGCTTCTCTTAGGTTGCACTTAAATAATATATAGACTTAATTAGATGCTGCAGCAGAGGCCTACTTTTTTGCAGTGGTAGTAACCACATTAATGTGCTTTCTATGGTAATGGGCTGGCATTCTTACTCAAGTGGTATCCATCTCATACTGAATATCTTGGATACAGGGTTACTTAGTGGAACATAATAGCAAGGGGTGAAGCAGTACAAGCCCTTTTTTTTTGCATGACTCTTGAAAGGTCCTACTTTGTATATTTATAGCTATAGTGAGGCAGTTGCAGAACTAATGAAATGTAACAAACAAATTAGGATGCTTGATAAGATTATTTTATTTGCAGCTAATCAGAAAGGATGGATTGATGATGAAGAAAATGGCTCCATTGTATTCTATAGAATATTGAATTCAGTGAAGCAATTTCACTGAAAACTAAACTGTAGAATTGCTGGCAATAACCAGGCATAAGCACAACCTGATACATTCTGTACCCAAGTTTTAAAGCATTGATGATGGACATCTTAGGATTCAAAATAGGGCTATTGTAAAATTGGGAAGATCATTAGATGGCAGGAAAGAGTTTTCTGTATCTCATTGCTGACATTGTGGCATTTTAAAGAATTCTGACTTAGTGTGATGCTCAAACACAGCCTGCTTGTGAATTAATAAGAATATATTACCTGCTTTAGCACACTGATAAAATTCATATACTTACTGCATTTGAGAAGTCCTAGCCATTTTTTGTTATCCCAAAGATATATGAATAAGGAAGAAACCAGTCACCAGTAAAGGTTGTTAATATATTTTTTGTGGACCAAAATCCTCAAAGGGGATAAACATCTCTGCAGAAGGAATTCTACATGAAGGAACCTGGTATCTCCAGTTAAAAAGCCCTCAAGTAGTGTAGCTGGAAAAGTTCCAAACAATTAGGAACTTCACTAGGATTTAGCATAAGTGTATAACTTTAATGAGTTTGTTATTCAAATTATGTGATTTATATAATTATAATAAAGACTTTATCTTCATGGTATGTAACCTCTTCTCATAAAATGCTTTCATTTTATAATATGTTTTTATTTTGTCAGCATGCTTTCCTGTTTTAATATGTAACATTTCCTTGAATTGTTATCTTGCTTAAAATATATAGGACAAGAATAAATCACTTTATAGAAAAAGCTGTAGCTTTGTACAGCAATGTACAATATTGCTACATTTAATCAGGTTTATTTGCTGGTGATACTGATGTACCTTTGTTGCAGTTCTGGCATCGCATGGTTTTATGTGTAAGTATAACAATAATAAACATCGGTATAAAACTCTTTAAGAGTCCTAGCACCTTCTTTTAAATGTATATTCATAGAACTTTGTTATTTTCCAGATAATAGCAAAATCTGATCTATAGTATTATGTTCTGATAGAACACTTTAGTCTCAGGTGTACTTGTTATTCTCAAAAAGAAGTACAGTGGTACCTTGGTTCACGAACTTAATTCGTTCCGCAACTCTGGTCGCGACCCAAATTGGTCGCGACCCGAATCAAATTTTCCCATAAGGTTCAATGTAAATACGGTTAATCCGTTCTGAACCATATGTTTTTTTTTTTTTTTAAACCACAAAAATATGACACAAAGTACAGTAGAAGAGAGAGAACGCTAACCTTGCTTGAGGTGACTTATGGCGTGGAGGACAGGAAGGCGGGTGGGGAGGTGGTTATTGCTTGGAGGGAGAGTCCCCCTCCCTACAGGAAGCCGCGACCATGTGTCACGGCAGGGAAAATGGCCGCGGATCCTGTTCGTCACCCGATCCGGCGTTCGCGAACGGAAGCAAAATTTTGCGAATGGTGCTGTTCGTGACCCGAATTGGTCATGAACAGAAGCGTTCGTGACCCGAGGTACCACTGTATATACAAACTATTAATGTATAGCAACAGTGATCATACTATGACCTTTATATTCAGAGCCAAGGAATAATAATGTTAAAACAATAATTCTACAATGTCTATGCAATTTTAGGCTTCTTTTATTGAAATATGAATTGCACATTCTAAAAGAGCTGTTTGGTTTTATTTCTACTAATGTTTCTCCTTCCTTTTCCTGGTACAAGTAATATCAGAAGATGAGAGTTTGGAATACCTTACTCAAGGACATGGATTGTCTTGCTCATGATTTTGATCTACTTCTGTATTTCATTTCAAGAACCCTTTACTGGATAAGACTAGGGAGAAAGAAACATTGGATTGATTAAGATTTCCCCCCCCCTTTTCCTCTTGTGTGGTGTAATGAGCTATTCTTTGCTTAACCATATTCATTGTATAAGCACTTTTGGTAACAATAGAAAAGAATATATTGAGGGTTGAACTGTGGAGTCCTTGGTGTTCTCTGAGCTTGGTTGTTTTCTTGCAGATGTTTTGTTACCTGACTAGGTAGCATCTTCAGTTCTAGAAGGGAGTGGGATTACAGAGAGCAAAGCCCATTCCCTTCTAGCACTGAAGATGTTACCTAGTTGGGTAACAAAACATTTGCAAGAAAACCACCAAGCTCAGAGAACACCAAGGACTCCACGCTTGGTAACTCACTTTTCTCCATCTCCTTCATGTGTGTTAACCTGTGTGGTCAGTAAGGACTTTTTCAATTACACCATTAGACTCTAATTATTAGAATCTTACCCTATTACATTACCTACTTCAATTTATTCCTAAATATAAACTTGTGAGTGAAGTGATTGTATTTAACCTGTGGGGCAAATTGAAGTTTCTGAATAAGTGTGGTTGCTTTTTAGAATGTTTTTCCTGCCAGGATTGTTTGAAGCCTGCCTTCTGTCCTGCATGTTTCTTTTCCCACATTTCTCCTACATACTTCTGGTGATATCCATCAACAATTACTACAAGCTCAAGGGCTGAGGCTGTAGCTTATTATTTATATTAACAGATGTCTGTGTGGTTTCCTTTCCTGTGTGATAATACTGTACATGATTTCTAAATGATTTGTAAGAAAAATTTAACACAAAAGGAGGAAAAGAAGAGATAACAAAACACATGCTTATTTATTAAAAATGTTCAGCAAATATGTAGTTTATATAGTTAAGAACAAAATAGGTTGTAGAGGCCAAAATGTATTCTTAAAATTTCTGTGTAGCCTATTGGATTGCAGAAAATGAATTTTTAAGATAGTTTAAAAGAGGAAACAGATGAAGAAAATGAAAATATCTGGAATTATTCTTTTTGTTAAATGGATTAATATAGTTTTAGTATGTCAATGTAGTTGTATGGGACCAATGTGATGGGGGGCAGATTTAAAATAAAAGTTTTACTTATGAAACTTCTTTAAAAAGTGATCATGTAAGAAAGAGTGAGCAAAAGAAATTAAAGGCATGAGATAAGAAAATGAAAATGAACCATAGCAAACATTATTTAATACCACCACCATTCACTATATCTCTAAATGCCTTTTATCCTGACAAACCATCCTTGCTTCCACCAAGTCCATGTAATGTTTTATACATTGTGTTCTGTTCTTTAAGTGTCTCACTTCTCTAGTTTTGAGGATCTCCTTAACTCCATCTAATTACAACTAACTCAGTCTTTCACTTTTTCATTGCACATTGACTCTTCCATCATATGAGTTTTGTGAGTCAATCCACATGAATTTCCTCTATATGATCAAACCATTTCACTATGCTTCTTTCATATTGGTCACTAACTCTTGTATTCAGCCATATTCATTCAGCAACCATTAATTCTTGATCCTATCTCTTCTTGCTTAACTCCAATAACTTCTTAATTAACCCATTTCCATTATATTTTAAATTAATTTCAATTTAATTTTATGTTTCTCATGACATACCCAACTCTCACTTCCGAATAACAAAGTGGGTAGAAACATGCTGTTACTACATAGACATTTTAATTTTTTCAACAAACATTTATCCTCACAATAGATAATATACACCCACTATCTTTCTACCATCGTTTACAAATCTTAACATTTCTTCATCAATTTAGTAAGCTTTTCAGCAAGGTACACAAATTCATCTACTTTCTCTAGTTTTCTCATTGTTTATGTAATACTTACAATCATTCATTCCATTTTCCCAATCCAGCAGAACTACCTGAGTCTTTGAAAGATTAATTTTCAGATCTATACTCCTCACTGCATCATACAATTTATCTAATATTAATTACTAATCATTTGGGTTCTCTGCCAACAGCACAGTGCTATCTGTGCACAAAAGTATATGTACATGCACATTCCCAATCAACATACCTGTAATGTCATGACAAGCATTCCTTAGGCACATATCCACACCTATATTGAACAACCAAGATATACATTCTTGCTTACTCCCTGCTCAGTATTGAACCATTTGCAAAATAGTTCATTTATTCTCTCACATGATTTACTTCCATCATATGGCACTCTTATTGCATTCAACAACTAACTTTCAACTCCATATTTGTGCAAAATTTGCATAATTCTACCATTAAATTTTATACACTTTATCTTAACAAATGTACAATAAACTTTCTCACATTCATACATATTTTAATGACCCGCAGAAGAGCAAAAATCTAGTCTGCATAATCCCTGCTCAGTATTTCTTAAATTTTGCTTATTGTCACCTCTTTTATTCTTTCAGTCAAAATTCTGCCAAACATCTTCACAGATATACTTAACAAAATAAAGTTCCTGTAGTTTTTTTAATTTATTCGTGTTACCTTTCTCTTTGTACTGGTGAACAATAACAGCTTTCTACCAATCGACAGGGACTGATGCTCTATACACACATTTACAAAATTAATCGACACCTTAGCATTCCTCGCAATCTGCAGAACTGACAGGGAACCTGGGATTGGCAAGTGATCCTCAGACAAGTAAACCTTTGATCTTCTGTTGTCCCGGCCTGCTGGCCATTGACCCAGAAGAGTGTCCCATGACACTTTTCCTCTTCAGCAGTCTTCTCCCCTGGATCATGTCCTTGAATGCTTCAGTTAATCTTCTTGAAGTCTCATCCAACTTCCCATAAATCCATAAATTATCAGTGTAGAATGCTCAGTCCATTGTAGCTTTACCAACAAACGTCATTCTGGATAAAAACCAACAGACCAACAGTCTGTCTTCAATAGCCACTGGAACTGTCTAATCCATGTTAGCCATTATAGCACCTTTAGCTACCAGCCAGGTTCTCAATTACTGCAGTGCTTCTTCCCAGAATCTCTCCAGCCTTAACTTACTATCCTGGGTGTTTTTAAGATTTCCTCTTTTTTTTTCCAACTCCACACCTGCCTATGAAAACTATGTCTGGTGAGAACTAAACATCCTATTCCCAGCACATTATCAGTAAAGCAAAGGACAGATTTGGAACAGGGAATTTGTTTGAGCTACTCTCTGTCCTTCCAGTGCCCCCTCCAGAGTTTGTATGGATGGATGCATGGATATTTACCAGCCAGCACCAAAGCCATGGTGATTGTAGGCTTATCACACAGACATATGTATGTGGTAATTATATATTCTTTCCATGCTATCATTCTGTTTTCTTTGGCTAAGTCTTATGTGACAGCCAAAGCTTCCTTTTTCATTTTTGCTGCAGTAGCAATATGGGAGCTCATGGAAGGTATTCCACAAAGATGCTGCTGCTAGTGGCAACTTCTCCCATTTCCCACCATAGCAATTCCTGCCTTACTTCCATGCCTCCTGGGGAGCACAGCTACTGGTGTTCAAATCCTTCTAGATCTACCTATACTTCTTTTCCTATACATGGACTAAACTCAACTGGCTTTCTTCTTAGCCACAGGGCATCCACTGTCTGGACTAACTCTATATTTAATTGAATATTTGAATACAATTTCTATGCATGTTAAATCTACAAATAATAGGGAACATAATTTGTGATGTGCAGGTTTCTCAATCAGTTGAAGAGTCTATTCAGCACATATATTTACAAGCATGTAGAAGCCCTATCAGATCTTCTGCTGAATATGCTTAAATCAGGAAATGAAGCCAAAAATGGAATTTCAGGAGACATGAAACGTCTTTCTGGGGTCAAGGCTGATTGGTTTCTGTTGAGAACATTCAGTCAGCTTTCTCCTTTCTCCAGTCTAGAAGAAGAGATTAGCCATTCGTGTAGCACACTTCACTTTGCAGAAATGAGACAGTCTCTCAACTCTCTTTCGGATTTACTGTTTACAATTAAAGATCCAGTTTCTCTCTCTAAAAGCAAAACAGAACAAAAATCCTCCATGTATTTTGTGCTTTTCTTCTCATTTATTATTTCTGCAATAAATAAGGAACCATTCCCCTAGGCTTTTGTCTGTGCTTCTGAATAAAATAAAGCCCATATTGCTTATCCCTCCTCAAGTGGAACAGCAGCAAAGTAGAACTCTTCCAAGCATAAAAAAAAATCTACAAGCATTAAAAACAACAGCAGCAGCAGCAGCAGCAGCAGCCTCCAGCTAGAGTAGGCCAAACAAATTCATCTACAAAACAGGCATACAATGTTCTACGTTATGGTTTGGGCAGAGGATTTTGCTGCCTTACTAAATCCCTGATTGGTTAATAATAGCTTCTCCCACAAACTTCCTGGAGGAACCAATAATAAAATATATGCCAAGAACAACTTGCATTAAAAAGGAAACAACCATACAGATACACAGTTCATGGGCTCCTTGTCTCATCCCTGATCACACACTTTTGTCCCATCCTTGTAATGGATGCAGAAAACTGTTGGTACCATAGAAGTCTTTTTTAACCATACCTTGCAAACAAGGCGAGCAAAACTGCTGCCCTCATGTGAGATAAGGGCCACTGGTTTCTGCTACTACTTATGGGGAAGTGAAGGATAGGGAAGGGACTGTTCCCATTCTCTGTTGCTTACCTATCTCCCTCCTCCCACCAAATTACTCACTGCCTCTAACCACAGCAATTCTTACTTGGACTCTGCTTTTGGGTGGCAGCAGTGCTCTTCAGAAAGTGTAGAGTTAAGGGCAGGGATTGTTGTGCTGGGAGATGGCAGAGATTTGCTAGGGGTAATAACTTCATGGAATACCGTTCGTGAGGTTGGTATTCCTACCAGAACCACACAAAAAACAAAAGAAAAGTGTGACTGCCAGGTGAGACTTTGTTCTCTCCAGAAATCGAAAAAGAAATAGCCACAAAAGCACATAGAACCACGGTGAGATAAGTCCTGTAGTGGACCACTTGGAGCCCTGCAGGTTGCTACCTCCTTCAGCTGCCTCTTTTGTGCAAATGTTTGCATAGATTGTACTATTTTCCATTAGAAAACACTAGCTTCCTTCTGGATCACTTTGCTCAAGCTTCAGCTTGCCTCAGTATCAGGCTGGGGCCAATTTGAAGGCTCCACCATGAGAACATGTCCTAAATAACTGGAAAGCAGATAGAGCCATGGTAAGGTCCTGTGTGGATGACCCAAGCATCACATGAGTATGAGAATAACTTTAAATAGAACAAGCTATTGAACTCATTGGGAATTCTTCACAGAGCACTTGCCAAAACACTAACGGTCCTTATGCAACTGTAAAGAGTACAGAAGATGACATTGCTAGAAATATGAAGTATCTAATGCCTAAGCAAAAGGGGCTGAAACATTTTTGAAGTCTAGAACAAGATAACATTAGAAAACAGCTGAGGCAGACACATTCCTAATTCACTGAAGCATGAGGAGGAAGAGGAGGTACAGAAGGATCAGACTTGAAAGATTCTGTTATTATAGCCAATCTCAATAAAAGTAGCTTTAGCCTTCCTGTGGAATTTATTTTCTGGTCTGGTCTACCTTGTGGGGCTAACATTATAACAGACAGCTTTTACAATCCCAGCTTTTGCTGCAAATGTACAGGTGAAACTCGAAAAATTAGAATATCGTGCAAATGTTCATTTATGTCAGTATGGCAACTCAAAAGGTGAAACCAATATATGAGATAGGTGCATTACATGCAAAGCGAGATATGTCAAGCCTTACTTTGGTATAGTTGTGATGATTATGGCGTACAGCTTATGAAAACCCCAAATTCACAATCTCAGAAAATTAGAATAGTGTGAAAAGGTTCAATATTCTAGGCTCAAAGTGTCCCACTCTAATCAGCTAATGAATCCATAACACCTGCAAAGGGTTCCTGAGCCTTTCAATGGTCTCTCAGGCTGGTTCAGTAGGAATCACAAGCATGGGAAAGACTGCTGACCTGACCGTTGTGCAGAAAACCATCATTGACACCCTCCATAAGGAGGGAAAGCCCCAAAAGGTAATTGCAAAAGAAGTTGGATGTTCCCAAAGTGCTGTATCAAAGCACATCAATAGAAGGTTATGTGGAAGGGAAAAGTGTGGTAGAAAAAGGTGCACAAGCAGCAGGGATGACCGCAGCCTGGAGAGGATTTTCAGGAAAAGGCCATTCAAAAGTGTTGGGGACTTTCACAAGGAGTGGACTGAGGCTGGAGTTAGTGCATCAAGAGCCACCACATACAGACGGATCCTGGACACGGGCTTCAAATGTTGTATTCCTCTTGTCAAGCCGCTCCTGAACAACAAACAAGGTCAGAAGCGTCTTACCTGGGCTACAGAAAAGAAAAAAAGAACTGGTCTGTTGCCCAGTGGTCCAAAGTCCTCTTTTCTGATGAGAGCAACTTTTGCATCTCATTTGGGAACCATGGACCCAGAGTCTGGAGGAAGAATGGAGAGGCACACAATGCATGATGCTTGAAGTCCAGTGTGAAGTTTCCACAGTCTGTGTTGATTTGGGGAGCCATGTCATCTGCTGGTGTTGGTCCACTGTGCTTCATTAAGTCCAGGGTCAACGCAGCCGTCTACCAGGAGATTTTGGAGCACTTCGTGCTTCCTTCTGCAGACGAGCTTTATGGGGATGCTGACTTCATTTTCCAGCAGGACTTGGCACCTGCCCACACTGCCAAAAGTACCAAAACCTGGTTCAAAGACCATGGGATTACTGTGCTTGATTGGCCAGCAAACTCGCCTGACCAGAACCCCATAGAGAATCTATGGGGCATTGCCAAGAGAAGGATGAGGGACATGAGACCGAACAATGCAGCGGAGCTGAAGGCCTCTATTGAAGCATCCTGGTCTTCCATAACACCTCAGCAGTGCCGCAGGCTGATAGCATCCATGCCATGCCGCATTGCGGCAGTCATTGCTGCAAAAGAGGCCCAAACCAAGTACTGAGTACATATGCATGCTTATACTTTGCAGAGGTCCGATATTGTTCTATTTCCAATCCTTGTGTTATTGATGTCATGTAATATTCTAATTTTCTGAGATTGTGAATTTGGGGTTTTCATAAGCTGTACGCCATAATCATCACAATTATACCAAAGTAAGGCTTGACATATCTCGCTTTGCATGTAATGCGTCTATCTCATATATTGGTTCAACCTTTTGAGTTGCCATACTGACATAAATGAACATTTGCACGATATTCTAATTTTTCGAGTTTCACCTGTATTTTGTGAATTTTGTCTCTCTCTCTTTTTCCTGTCTGTGTAATCTGTCCTTTTGGATTAGACCTTCTCCATCCTAGCCCTTCTAAATCTAATCAGTTTCTCCTCTTCAAACCTCAATCTTCCACTCCACCCTCCAGCTAATTTGCTGGGCAAATTCCTCACCAGCAAAACTTGCCAGCCTTCCCTTCCCCCACCATGTTGTCTGAGCTGCCAGTCAATATTCTGGAATCCTATATATCTCCCTTCCCTCCAAACTGCCCTTCTCCTTTGTTAGCTGTCTTTCTTCCTGTTAGCTGTTGCTCTTTCTGACCTCTTCTTTTGACACTTCTTTTCCCTCCTTAGGTTGTCACTATCTAGGCTAGCCTTTTCCTTTTCCATTTCCTCATTTTCCTAGCCATACCTCCAGGATGGAACTTCTGCTCATCTCCTTTCTCCCTTTGTGCATGTGTGTTAGGGATCAGTCTGAAACTTCAGATCAGAAGCTGAAGAGCTTGATCTGTTTGAGCTTGCACCAAAGAAATCAGCTGAACACACCTGATTTCAGGCATTCCAGAGCTTGGGCTAGGCAGGGCCCTGAGCCCAGCAACACAACACAAATTAAGAAAGAAGAGCAAAGGAAGTTGAGTTATCTATGTGAAAAAAAGAAGTGTAACTCAGATAATTAGTCAAGGTGATAATCATAGCTATATAAAAGAGATGGCTTTAGTAACTGGCTCTTTGGGACAAACAACTTTCCTACCTGTGATTCTATGTGCTATTGTTGGATTATTTAGGACTGGAAATAGACTATTCTTGGATCTTCCTGAATTTGAGATTTGTCTCTCCAGATGTTTAAACTCAAAGCTCTCATGCCTTTGAGTTTTCAGCCCAACTTTGTGTTATTTTTGTGAAAGATCTATAACTGCAATAAATATCTTGAACAGTCTGTCTCCCTGTCTATGTCTGTAAATCCACCCACAACATTGCAGCTTTTTATCTCTTCTGAACTCTTTCAGTTTCATTTTTGCTTCTCTTTAAGACAGAACCCCATCCCCCATGAAGGTCCCTAATTCTGGTTTTCATCACTGTCTGCAAATTCTCTAACAAGAACCTTCTTACTGGTTCCCTTAATTTCTACCTCTGTTTACCTTAGCATTTCTGAGGATCCTATTTCTTCTGTTTCTGACCTCTCCCAGTTACCAATCTGTGCAACCAGTTCCTTAGCATCCAAGCTAATTTCCTTACTTTTCCTGGCAAACTCTTGCCACTTTGCACCAGATTTTATTGCCTGTATTTATTTCTCAATTCCACAGTAATCTTTGGATAATATATACCATCCAGCACAGATGATTCCTGAAGGTTTACAATAGCAGTTAAAATCCATCAAAAGCAATATGGATTAAAGCATAGACTTGTCTGCCCAATCAGAAAGATGTCCCAGAACAATCAACCTCTGAATATCCATTCAAATAATACAATCTTTATTGCTTTGTGGAAGACCATTAGAGAAGGTGTCAGGTGTACCTTTGTAGCCAAGGTGCATTATAGCATTGGAGCCATTACAGAGAATGATTGCCTTTGGCTCCATGTCTCTTTGATTTCTCACAGCTGTGGGACCATAAACATCCCCTTTGTATGGGCACAAATGAGTTGACACATTCTACTTGGAGGAAATGGCCCTTGAGTCATCCTGGAGCCAAGCCATATAGAGTTTTAAAGGCCAAAAACTGCACCTTGCATTGGATGCCTTTTGGTAATTTATCAAATGATCATAGACTATGTGTTCACATAATGGCTCGCTCTAACTAGCATCCTGGTTGCTACATTTTCTACCAACTATAGGTTCCAAATTGTTTTCAAAGATGGCACTATATGTAGAATATGTTGCTGATGATGAGTGCATGAATTACTGTCGCCAAAGCTTCATGATCTAGGTAAACTGGCACAACAGCCTGAATTGGGCAAAGGTCCCTGGCCATGATAGCAGGAATCAGACTTAGTCCTTCAAGAAGAGGGCAACCCCATCTAACCCTAGAGTTAACACTGGAATTGTTTCTGAGCCACGTTATTTCTGGGAAAACAGAAAGTCAATCTTGTAGGGATTTAGTTCAAGCTCGTTTGTACCCATCCAAACCTTCACAGCTTCCAAACATTTAGGACATGTATACTATCTCCAGCTTGGTCTGTAGTGGTGATATACAGTTCGGTGTTATTAGCATACTAATGATACTGTCAGGCCCAGCCCAAGAACAATGGTGAAACAACCCAGTTAAGTTCCTTTATTTGCTTAAACCATATAGACAGAATCTTGTCAGACTAAATCTATACTACTGCAACTAGTGGATATACCCTGGGAGATTCTAGGGAGTGGCTATCCTGAATCTCTTACACTTCCCATGCTCCCCCTGCAGACTGGGTTGTCTTTTGTCTTCTTTCCTTTTCTGGAATGTACCCCCTCCTTCCTGATAGCCTTGCTGTCTGTTGCCACATCACCCTCCTCTTTGTAGATACATTCATCACAGATACCTCATCCAGAGTTGATAGATGATCTTTCCCAGCAGCTTCATATAGATATTAAAGAAGAGTGGGGAGAGTGCTGAGTCTTGGGGCATACCAGGTAGGAGTAACCACAGGCTTGACCACAGCTCCACCCACCCATGTGGGAACTGCCCATTAAGGAATGAGCCAATTGCAAGGTGGTGTGTTGAACTCCTAGTACCATAAATGGTCCAGCAGTATACCATGGACGATAGCACCAAAAATCTCCTATCCTCTAGGTCTTCATGGAGGCTATCCAGCAGATCAAAAAATTCTATTTCCATCCTATGCCTAGGCCTGAATCCTGACTGAAAGAGAACTACTTTGTCCACAAAGGGAAATTTGGACCTGAGCCCTAGTTGTCTGTTATGCCAGATCAAGAAATAGCTTCTTCAAGAGGTGGAGTACTGCTGCCTTTTTCAAAGTCAGTGGTATCTCATCCTGCGTTAAAGAAGCATTTACTATCTCTCAAATCCATCTCCTCACAGTCCTTGCCCTGCTATCCAAAGGAACCAAGAGAAACATGGGTCTAGCTCACAAGTACTGGTACTCATACCACAGAGAATCCTGTCCACTTCTTCATATTCCCAAAACCATATGAATTCCAGATAACTTACTCTAAGACATTACTCCAGTCATCACATTAGATTCTATTTAGATGATATCTAATCAGTGTTTTCCCAATAAAGCTGCATGAAATCAGGTTATAGTTGTATATAGTCACCAATGCATGAGTGATGTTAAAAGAAGTGTAGATTAGGAAATCTATAAAGATTGTGCTATATATTTTTAATCAATAGTGAATAACATTAGATAAAATGGGGAATATAAACTAAGTCCTCAGAATCAATTTCAGTTGTCAAAAAAGTAATCACACAGCATTGTTTGCCATGTATTTTAAGATTGATTTTTATTCTTATATAAATCCAATTGAAATTTGTTGGAAAATTGAAAATAAATGGGTTATGTGCCAATTCACATTTGAAAGGGAAAGATAATTCAGAGTGTTTGTTAGCACACAAGTAGCAATAGTCAATGACTTGTGTGGGTCAACCAAGCTCTGTAAACAGAACCTTTTTTTCCTGAGATCATGTGGCAGGAGCTGTATGAGCCCAGAAAAAGCTGCAGGTGCTTTAAGGAGTTGCCAAAACTCCCACACACTTAATATCACTTTTGCCCCTTCAGATCCAGATCACAGCATAGCCATAGAAATAACACTTGCGAGTTCTTCAAATCCACAGTCGGCTTCGATATATTAAAAACAAAACACCCAACCCTCATGGAGAGTTTCTTTTTGCTTGTACACAGATTCTGGTACTATTTCAAAATTATGTTATAGTACTTTATACTTTTTATATGATTTGATGAAGAAAAACCTTTTAATTGTTTCCAAGGTTGCCAGGCTCTAAACTACTCTGAGGTCATGTCTAAAACATAGCAAATTTATTGAGATTAAGCAGATCTGTGTCTGGTCAGAAATTCAAGGAGAATATGGAACATTCTATTGAACAAAAGATCTAAGGAATTCTGAAGAAAGCAAAAAGAATGTTGATAAAACTTGAAAATCCATAGTAAGATTGTCTACTTCCAGGTAGAAATGTGTACAATATGTTGTTAATCAAAAGGTGGTTAGGAAACTTTTCATACAATGGATAAAAGATCTGAAACCAAAGTTAGAAAGGTGAATTTATAAGAAAGCAATTATCTTGAAATTCAAAGAAGGCTTTTTTTAATGAGAGCATCCTAAATTTATCAGGAGTTTACACCTGTAATTGTAGTTCAACAAATCTGGATGTTTAAAGATGCTTTAAAACTATAATTGGATAATAGTTTGCTTTTTTTAAAAAAGAAAAAGTGTGATTGGAGAAGCATGTTTCTTTTATTAAGAAAAATAGCAAACTAGAGAAAGGAAAGTTAATAAGAGACAAAGGAGTATTTCATGTCTTCTTCTTCAAGCTTTTCTTGGTGAGAATGCTGTCCCTTATTTACTTCATGGGACTACAGGTAATCTTACTTAGCTGGATTCATTTGGCTGGGCTATTAAGTATCTGTTTAGTATGCTACTAAATTTCCTAATGTAATGATATTCTGAGATATTCTGCTTGTCTTAAGAAACCCAAGACAGCATTATACAGTATATTTTACTGGTGAAGAAGTGAATGAGATGCCATTAACTTAAGAATATTATTTATAATATTTAAGGTTTGATAATGTTCTGTGTCATTAAAAATTCTTGTGGTACTTTAAACATCTTAACACTTACTATTGTAGGGGGAATGGGAGAAAAGGGATGGAAAGAGGGTGGATGGAAATAACAAGGCTGTGCTTTCAGGGCAGAATGATATAAAAACAGAACTGTTTAGATAGTTGTTATTAATAAAGTAGTGGCATGTGTGTTTATCAATTCTATGCAGCAAAAATTAACAAGCAATCTTTGTGGCCTCCTGAAAAACCAGCAGTTCCTTTATCATATGAGATTTATAGTCTTAATCAGGGTATATACTGTTTGTGTCATAGTACAGTTTAGAGGAAGAGAAAATGGGACAGGAAAATAGTAAAAGGAGATATGAAATTGAGGATTGCTTTGGAAATAACCAAACATGAAACAGCCATAACATTTGACATGGATATTTTAGTACTGAATAACTAGCTAACATAAATGTACTAAGAAGTATGGTTCTGCAAAGCATGTTGTGCAAAGTATTAGAAAAGTGTATTTTACAAAGGACATTATGTGAACAAAGCATCCCTTCTTGAAGCGTTAAAGCAATTGTGTTCTCTGTAAGGCTTAGCATGGCTTCTCTGAAAGCTCTCTGAACATCTGCAAATATGATAAAGTCAACATTTCTGCTGGACCTGCCCATGTAACAAAGACTTGTTCCTGCACATATAGTAGGAGTAAGTCTTTGAAGCTGCACTGTTCCCTTTCTTTCTGAAGAACCTGAATGCTCCTCTCTGAGGAGAGGTGCTTCGCTTGTGCAATACGCTTTGCAAAGAACCTGTTTCAGCTGTTTTGCCCAGCTGTACTGGGATGGCTTGGATAAAGGCAGTGACCTAGGAAACTACAAAACAATCAGTTTGCTGTCTATCATGGAAAAGTTGTATGTAAGATCTCTATGTAATAGGTTGAATTCTTTCTTGGAATGTGAGAAGTACTCACTGATTCCAGAACAGCTTTCAGAGAAAAATGCCCAATCTTACACTGTTATCTGGTATTTTCCCACTCTGTCAAAAATATTCAGGAACCTTAAAGGGTAAACTTTAGGGGAGAATTCATGGATCTGAAGGCAGCTTTTAATTCTACTCTTAGGGATAAGTTAAAGCAGAAATGGTGAAATGTACCTATTGACGGAAGACATCGTTTAGCTGAACAGTGATAATCCCCTTCAAATTGGATGTGACAGTGCAGGACAGTTGACTGAAAATATCCCCAGGTTAAGGCACCAGGCTAGAAACAGGAAGACCATGAGTTCTAGTTCTGTCTTAGGCACAAAGCCAACTGGATGACCTTGGGCCAATCCCTTTTCTCAGTTGTAAGAAGGAGGGCAAGGAAGCTGCTACTTTATTCAGTTTATGTTTGAATGATTTGGAAAGTTTCTTAAATAAGCCTGACGAACATTTGGCAAAATGTGGTAAGAGGAAAATCTGTGGTTTGATGATTGCAGATGATATAGCTATCCTCTTGATTTAAACCTTTGAGTTTACTTCCTGTAGATGGTTACTCAGTGATGAAATCAAAGACCAGGTTAAAATCTTCCTGTACTTGAGTGTTTTGTTTTGTTACTCCCTTTTATGTTCTGAGAGTAGAATTGTGCTTCCCAGAAAGCTTCCATTACACTTCTTCTCTTCATTTTTTTTAATACCAAAAAGGCCCATATACTTCCACTGTTATTAACATTTTCAACACTAAGGTAACCTGTCAGCTCCTTTATGAAGTTGCCATTAGGGTCAAGAGGGTATGTTCAAATCTAAATCATACACAGGTTAGTTTCTTACATGTCCCATATATTCCCTACATAGACATTCTATGGGAGACAGGACAGTGTCCTATGGAAGGCACAGCTGCTTGCCCATAAGCTCTGGCTGAATGTGTACATATTCTTTGAAACAGCTTCAGGGTTATTGTATCTTCCTCCAGATGGGTACAATTGCTGCTGAATGACTCTGGTAATCCAGAGAGCTCATTATATTGGGCTATCACCTGGTTTTCTCTGTCAGATTGGAGGTATAATTCTGCAGTTGCATTAATAAACCAATGACTTTGAGATTTCCCTTTCAAAACCTCTCTGTTTATGCTCACTCATCCTGTTCACCAAGCCATTTTGGCATTTTATTTGAGAAAGCTTTTCAGCCAGCTGCTTAGTAACCTTTATATAATTACTTACTATATTGCTTTTGCTTGGACAAGAACATATTTCCCTCACAAGTTCTTAAGGAAAGATTTGCTGAGATCCCTAGTCTTTGAGAAAAACCGTAGTCTATCATTAATCCACAAGATATAGTGTTGAATCTTCTGACAAATTTCAGTTCTGCTTTCTTGATCTAGTTGGGCTTTGTGGCTTCTTTAATGTGAGAGAGAATTTCCTTGGGAGTTAAAATGTTTCACGTTTCTATTTCTGTGTTAGATTTGGGTTCATTAGCCTTTTATGTAGACATTGGATAGATTAGCAATGTGCATGTTAATGACAGATGATGGCATCTACCAGAGTGGAGGATGAGCAAAAAAGTATGCTTCTATAAAGTCATGGGAAATTGTTGAGTCTTGTAATAGTATTGATAGTGGTATGAGCAGAGTGTTGGTGTGAAGAGCCAAGGGGATGACCTTGGAGAAGCAAGGTAATGGTTGAAAAAACAAAAACACAGAGAAGGCAGTCTTGTGGTCTGTTTCGTGACTTGGTCTACTTTGAAGGACTGACAGTTGGTATCTTCCTCTGTCACAAGATTTTGTTCCTGTGTCTGTACCACTATGGCTGATCAGCTAGGTCAGTTATACATGTGATAATTTGTATAGATCCCTGGAATCTAACGGTAATTTTGCAATTATACCATCGTCTATATGCTAATAATAAATTTATTCTCCAAGTGGGAATTGTTATGCAACCAAACCTGTATCGGAACATACTGCATCCAAACATCTTTTTGAAGACTTAATGTCTTAATGTGTAATGAAAAGAAATGCTGATGGTAGGGAAACACAGCATTGAGAAGCCAAACAGAGTGACATATAGTTGGGAAGCTGGCTGGAATTCTGAATGAGAATTCCAAAGTGTAGCTCCCGTTATCAAAATATACTATGAAAAGAGAGTTTGGGTAATGCACCAGTATTCTGAAAATCTCTCTCAGCTGCTGTTTCAGTATAAAACAAAGAATGTCTTCAGCTCTAAATTTGTGTATGAATTTAACATGATATGTATGGGAAGAAGATTACATAACTGAATGTGCTTCCTAATAATAATAATAATGTCCTACCATATTGGGAACTGAATATTAGGGATATATGACTCCAAATCTAATTCCTGATTCTTTGACTGATTCATTATTTGTGTTCAAGGAATACTTTTTATTATGAGTTGGAGAAGCATTCAGCTTGAAATGTTACAGTGACAGCAAAAGAGGGTTTTTTAAAAATCAGATTTTGGTCTTTTTCTTGTCAATTTTTCCTTCCCAGTCTTCTCTTTCTGTCCTATTCTCCTCCAACCCCATTTTGAGCTACCTTTTGCGTTGAAATGAAGAGAAAATTTGTAAGAAAACCATTGTGCAGCAAGAGAAGGAAATGAACACCCATTTGTCCCTGCTATGCAGATTTTAAAATCTATTTCACAGTTTTCTTTGACTTCTTTAAGCAATATGTATTTAAATCTCTGCAAAATATATTAATACGGCTAACCATATAACTAGCATCTTAGCTGATGTAAGATGCTTACATCGTCTGAAATTAAAATGATTCTAAGCACAGTTCACTAATTTGTGAATGTTATTTAGTTATTGTCTTCATTCCTGAACAGTATGAAATTAAATGATTGCCAGTGTTTTTAAACATATATTTTAGGAGAACAATATAGTAATTGCAATATTTTCTGTCTTCTATCCTTCTCTATTTGTTTTAGGGGTTTCAGGTACTTTTGTTAACAGATCTCACTGAAAGCAACTAAATATGAGGAGAAAGCTAGATTTGTCTGGCTTGACTGATTATGAAGCTGAACATGTTCTTCAGGTGGTCCAACGAGACTTTAGCCTCCGCAAAAAAGAAGAAGATCGACTGAAGTAAGTATTAAGACAAATATATAAATGAGAAAACTGTTTATTCATTGTTATGCATTCCATGTCTTTGTACTCTGAACATACTGCATTACAAATTAAGTTCTTTTCAGACACTTACAAAAACAACCCAGTAAACTGCAATCAGATTCTAAGGTTTGTACTATTAAATTGGCATCCAATAAACAGGTTAACTCTTCCTTTCTGCACAAATATTTTGTTTTCGCTCACAGGAACATGTCCTAACAGTTCATATTATTGCATCAAGAGTTTCAAAGAGGCTAATCATTCAAGCTGGATCAGAAAGTTGCTGCTACCACTAGTATGATTCCTTATGCCTCTGTGTTCTTGGAACCTGACATACATACAGTACAGTAATAATTTCTTAGAGGCCTAAATCATTGTACCCTGTTCTCCCTAAGGTACTCCTGAAGTTATTAGGACTTATTTATCCACTACATTATATCTAAGATTTCTCTCTCTCTCTCCCCTTCCCTCTGTCTTAGAGACAAAATATAGCAAATAAACAAATGTCCTTATATATGTACATTTATCAGCAGTTGGGGATAAGTTGTACGGTAATTCCTCTTCAGATATACACCTAGTAGCAAACTTGTGTAAGTTGCTGTATGTTTGATATTGTCTTTAGTGCTGCTGCACCCAAGTGGTATGTTAATGGTTATAAAAGATCATGGGAATAAAAATGCAGGACTCCACAGAAACAACAAATTTTGCTATCTATCTTAAATTAGAAAGATATATAGCATAATTGTAAGCATAATTGTAGCAAGCATTATCTATACTATATCGTCTGTATATGCTTAAAATGGAATCTGTATTGATTCTAAGGACCATTTAAGTTTATCAATAGATCTTTAAGTTTATCTATAGGTTTGAAGATAAAGACAATTTTTGTGACATTATGTCAAGGTTACATCATTAGCTTTTTAGGGTTTTCAGAAATTGGCTATGCATGTAAACACATTTTAAAAAGAAAAGATATACAGTAAATTTAGTTCCTTTATGTTGCTTTTTCATTATGTAACTCACATGGAATAACAGTGTTCATTTGTTATCTTTCAATAACACAAGTATTTGATTCTGACCCTTACCCCATGCTTTGTTTAATGCTATTTTTGATTCGGTGTTGAAATATAGATTTATTGGTTAAATACCATCACATTTGTACATTGCCTTAATCAACCCATTATGGCCATACTCATGCAGCATATGCAGACCAAAGGAAGATATTGCAGATTTCCACCAGACTTTTCTAAGTAGCTGACTTAGTCATTTCTTTATCCAGTAATATTAAATTAATAGATGCTGAATTCTTGGAGAGATACAATGGTTTGCACGTATGGTAATATTCTGCTAATAAAACATTCCAAGTAATTTTTGTAAAATGTCTATGTTCCATGCTCTTTTTTTCTTACCTCTGATCATGTAAACATGCATATGGTGCTTCCTTTCCTGGCATCAGTGGGAGGAGACAAGAAGCAGGGAAATCCACCAATTAGGGCCCTCTTAATTACAGTTCAGACAGAACATCTGGCCATCACTGTGGCCAAAATGGGGGAAAGGGTTGAAATCCAGAGAGGGATTTCTTAAGCTGCCTTCATTTTGAGTCAGTTTACACACAGAGGACAACCAGCTGAAGGCTGCAATGTAGAAAAGCCAACGGTCTGATTATTTAATTGCCATGGGAAAAAAATCATGCTACAAAGCAGCATGGATCCAATTGTAGTTTGCATCATCAATAAAATGTTACTCTGAAGAATGACAGAGAAGTCTGTACGTTTATGTCTAGCTTAAGATACCTTCCCTCTTAGTGTCTCTTAGCACTTTTTCAGAACAGCCAATAATTTTCATGGTTTCTGAACATTGCCTAGCTTGAAATTGAATTTAATTGAAAATTAAATAATATTTAACTAGTCAGAATTCTTTTTAAGATTCAGGAGCAGAACTCCTTTTTTAGATACAAAAGCATTGCTATCATACCATCTCAGTTTAAAACGCTATTTTCGTCATGTCACTATTACTGTGCTATGTTATGCAATTGTGTTGCATAATGAAAATATGTGTAGTATTGCCTGTTTTTCAGTAAATTGTAGGCCAAATGTGGAATGATATGAGGAAATCAGTAGTTTTAAAATATGCATTGTTAAATTTATTTTAATTGCTGGGTTCAAATAAATTAATATTACTGATAATGTAAGTTGCACCCATACCCCTATATAATACTTTTCAACACATTCACTTATAAGAAAAAATTTACTAGGAATGTTTACTTCAAGCATTTATGTTGGAAAAGGATGAGAATATAGCTGTAGACTCATTCTGATATCCAAACTACTCATAAATGGGTGAATTCAACATGCTTAAAAAGGCTAAAAAAATAAAAGATTTGGTTTATAGTTCCACTTCACAGTCTAGGACAATTGGTTGGTGATTGTAATTGAGTATAATTGCAATTTTCAACATAATTTGATTCCTAATTTTTTTAAATAAAATTTTTATTGAAAGTTTTAAGAGCAATAATAACTAATACAAACTAAATTAGAACACAGAAAATGAAAAAGAAAGAGAGAAATAACAGAAACGGCTAAAAGTGCAATAAGAAAAGAGGAAAAAAAGAGAAAGATATAAAAAAAGATATAAAGGTATAAAGAAGTAACTTCCGATATTCTTCACAGCAGTTATAAGTACAGTTGAATTTTAACTTCTCTAAAGTTACATTATGACTCTCTTCTTTCTATAATCTATCCTATATAATCATCAAAACCATAAATCACAAGTTCATTTTTTTCATTTTTATGCAAAAGGTCCATAAGGGGTTTCCAGTCACCAATAAATGTAGATATTGTCCTTTCTCTAACCAAAGAAGTCAGTTTGTCCATCTCAACAAGTTCTGCCAGCTTCACCAACCATTCCTCCATGGTGGGTAGTGCCAGATCTTTCCATATTTGTGCATATAATCATATACTGAAATAATCTTCCATGTCTTTTTCCTGTTTATCCATCAATCCTAAAAGGAAAAGTTCTGGCTTCAATTGTATATTAATATTAAAATCCTCTGTATCAATGTATGTATTTGAATCCAATTTTTTTTTAGCTTTTTTACATGTCCACCAAGCATGATAAAATGTCCCTTCAAGTTGTTCATATTTCCAATATAGATTTGAAATGCCTTTATACATTTTAGATAATTTCTCTGGTGTCATATACCAATGATACATCATTTTATAAAAATTCTCTTTAAGATCATAACATAATGTAAATTTCAACCCTTTTAACCACATATTTTCCCATTGTTCGATCTGTATATTATAACCAAAATTCTTAGCCCACTTTATCATACACTATTTAACCTGTTCTTTCTCTGTTTCAAATTTCAACAAAAGTTTATACATTTTAACAATTACGTGTTCATCACTGGTGCACAATTGTACTTCAAATTCTGTCTTACTTTGCTCCATACCATAAGCCTTTTTATCCATTTTGAATCTTTCTGATAACTGTAAATGGGAAAACCATTGACAACTATATCCTTCTGCTATTAGTTGCTCTCTTGATGCCTAAATTTATTCCTAACAATTAAATGATGCATAAGGATTTGCTCATAGAAAAAAAAAACTAAAAACTTGACTATTTCATAGCAGACAGGCTTCAGTTTACTCTTTTCTTGTAGCCAATGGGTTTATTAATACCTTTTAAAATTATGTGCTACTTGTGTACTCTACCTTTCCTCTAGAAGTTGATGGTGGATTACATGGAGATTTCTCTTCATTTTGTCCACACAGTAACCATGTAAGGTAAGCTGAGCTAAGAGTGCCTAGTCCAAAGTTACCCAATGAGTTTCCATGGCTGCAGGTAGACTGGAGCCTGTGTCACACTAGTTCTCAAGTTTCAAAATATAGTAGTTGAATTGGCAGAACTTAATGTGCTATTACTCTCTTTACAGTGTGATCTTATATGAGCTAATTCAAAAGTCTTATTTCAATTTCAAGGTGCTTTGAAACATACAAAAGCACAGAGAAAGCATTTTTCTATAAATCATTAAAGCCATTGTGCAAGGCTTGTGCAGCTGCTCTGAAGTTGCTTTCAGCCATCTCTGCATACAGATGGATACACAACCCCTTCATTTTGCCAGGAAATAACTTAATACAGATGAGGTACTCTTGTGGGCTAGATTTCCTTATTTCAGATTGCAGGTTGGCACTCATCTGTTTGATTTATTTTTCTAAATATATGCATAAATGTTCTAGTATGTAGAAAATGTGTATTAAAAGGAAATCCTAATGAAATATTATACTGTAAGCAATACTTAATGTTTTGGGAGACTTCAGATGAAATAATTTGACTCTTTGAAGTTTACATTAATTATTTTATTACCAAATAAATTTATATTAATAAGTTTTATAGTTTGTATTAAATATTGAATCAATTACTAAAATATTAATTTTATTTTTACTTTCTGTAATAGAACTGTAGCATTCTAGGCATAATGTGATAGATTTATATTTATTATTTACATATAGATTTGAATAGTTTTTATATCTATATGTCTACAATTGCTGTATTCCTAACTGTCTGATTATGTGCCAACAAATTGTCGACTCTTAGCAACCATATAGAATTATTATTTCTCCATGAATTCCTAACTGAAGGGACTTAGAATTCAATAGTGAACACCAGGCAATGAACTAGAGAAGAAAGATATGAAGTTAGAGTAAAGAAAGGAAATGTCCCAGTGGTTCAGATATTTGAAGCATTACACATTCAGAATAAATATAGTGCAGCTTCTCTTTTGAAAACTCAACTTTGAATTAAAAACAAAACATTGAATTTTAGAAACTAATAGGATTATGCAGTGGTTCAGTTCTGATTTCAAAATGTTGCTTTGGAGTTTCAGGGAGCAAACATAGCCCCTATCTGCCATTCTTTAAAGCACCTGCACCTTTTCCAGGGATGACGTGGCTGCTGCAGAGGGCAACTGCATGATCCTGAGAAAAAACACAGCTGGTTTAAAGAGTTGCAGACAGATAGTATTTTTTGCAATCAGATGAACTGTGAAGAATCTTTGCCAACTACATAGCCCTAGGAATTTTATGTATGCAGTTGTTCAAAATTTATTTTTTAGAATCAAATCTCTTTTTCATTTAATATCATCAACCTATCCGGTAGATAAATTAAGAATCATTATTTAGCTAATAGGATGTAGCATACTTGTGGATAATAAATAGCTATAATATAAAATCAATATTTAATTATGGTTATCTTGTATATTTAGAACTTGATCTTGCTAGCCTTACAGCAGGTGCATTACAGTACTCATTTTCATACTGGATAACCTAACATATTATATAAGAATGGTTTCTTTGACCAAAATTCTGAATTCTTTCTCTTTAAATCCGATTTAGGCAGGACAAACCTTTAGTCATAGGATACTTCTTATTATGCTATCAGTGGGCAATGTGAAGTGGGGACTTGAATAGCATTTTAATAATAGCCATTATCTAGTTCTCTGTAGCTGCTGCTGTTTCTTCTACCTGCTTCTTCATTCCTCTACTAGTGAAACTGGCCTATTTAAATGGTTACAGTTAAATCTGATCATTACATTTTATTGTATTAGGAGTGCTTTCTGTAGAATAGCTGTATTTATGCATAAGCCTTCTGACACACAAATCTTACTTATTATTTTCAATATCTGGGTACAGTTTGTCCTAAATTATTATTAAATGTTCAACACTCCCAAAAACAATGTAGAATTTCCAGGCAATCCTACAAGTAAAATAATATTGTACCAGCCTGTCTGAAAGTACCGTAAATAGATAGTGCTAACTTTAAAAATAGCTTGACAAGTGACAAACTGTCTGTTAGCATTTGTTGTTTCTCTAAAATGTCCCTGAGGGTTTTTTTTAAATAAAGCCAAGGTATCAATTCTATATTACAAAGAAAACTTAAAATTGTTGATTTATGTCTTCCAATGTCCAGTTTTTGATGGACTGGCTAGGTATAAATTTAATAAATAAAGTTATGGAGGCTCTAAATGCTTTCATGAACAAAGGCTCTTAAAAGTCTATGAATGCAGAGTTTGGGGCAAATAGAAATTCATTTTAATAGCTACAGGTATTCTTTATTTACAGTTTTAGTCACTTGGAAACAATTTAGTCAGAAAACAATTTGTAAAGTTGCTTGGCCACTGAACATTAACTGTAATCAAGCTCAAAAATACATTATTTACTTTTAATCTCATGTTGTTCTAGGACAAAAAATACTGTTTTATAGGTTTCCATGTAAGAGACTGCTAGAGGGCTCTCTGCTGTAGTTGTTTTTACATTTAGGAAATTAGAAGAAGCATATTTCTGTAAAAGTGGAGGAAAACAGTTTTAGTTTGACAGCACTTGCAACCTCTTTGACTGTTAGCAGTAGCCAGACACTGTAGTGGCTCAAACTCAGAGCTGTTTTATCTTACCCCTTGTAAATCTCTGGGTCAAGAGCCAAACCCTGATTGTCATGGGTTTAAATATTTCCTTTGAATTTACAGAATTTCTTATAAACCTGCAGCATGTTTTTTCTTTTAAGATAAACTAGCTTTAAATACATTGATTTCAGCCCTATTCTCCACAATGTATATGTAAAAAGAAAGGCTTGTGCACAAAAACAATTTATTTTAAGTGATTAAGTTGTTCTATTTTCTGCTTTTCTGACTTGGCACATTTTCTGTCAGTGTCATAATAACTTCTTCCTGCCTTGCAACTGTGAAGGAAACATGACACTTTCATTGTTTCTAAGACAAGGTAACCAGGACAAAAAGTATGCAAGACTACATATTTAAATTGTTTATATAATTTTCTAATATGTGTATTCATAGCAGCAGATTCTTCTCTTATGATTTTTCAGTCTTCTCCCCTCTTACAGTTTTCTGTAGTCTTTCTTTTTATAGGCTCATCTCGGATTGATGCTAAAACTGCCTTCTCCTTCATGAGCAATTTAAGTCAGTGGTCAAGATAGGACTAAAGGAAGATCCTTTGAATGAATGAGTAGAGCGAGTACCTGCTGTAACAAATTTTTATCAAACCGTTGCAGATATAAGAATGGAGAATGGAATACAGATAGCCCTTAGGTTACAACAGCAGTTGGGACCAGGTTTGCCACTACTAAGTGATATGGTTATAAAGTGCGACATCACATTACCGCATTGCTTAGTGACAATCCTGGCGGCCCCAGTTGCTGTCATAACCCCAGGATGTACAGGTTGTTAGGTGGGAAGTGGTGGGAGTCCCAGGTAAGGAGCGTGGGGGTGCCACGGGGTGGGGGAGGCTTTGGGCCGGCGGAGGCTGTACTTGGGTCTGGGGAGGCCTTGAGAGGGCCGAGGGAGGCTGCATGGAGACAGGTGCTGCAGGTGGGAGAAAAAGCAGCAGGAGTGACTTACTGAAACAACTTGAGACCTTTCCTGCCGGCTTCCCCATTGACTTTGCTTGTGGGAAGCTGGCAGGGAAGGTTGCAAATGGTGATCACATGACCATGGGGGTGCTGCGATGGCTGGAACTTTGAGGACCGGTCATATGTCTATTTTTTCAGTGCCACCATAACTTTGAATGATAGTTAAATGAATGGATGTAAGCTGAGGATTACCTGTACAAACATCTAGGCAGATACATCTTACTTCTCCCATGCTTTTTTGGGGGGGAGGGATGGTGCCTTTAGGGACGCGGTGGCGCAGTGGCTTAATGACGCTGAAAGTTGCTGGCCAGAAATGGCTGACACTTCGGCGGTTTGAGTCCAGCCTTCGCGTTAACAGGGTGAGCTCCTGTTCCCCCCCCCGCCCCAGCTCCTGTCAATCCAACAGGTCGAAAACTCACGTGAGTAAATAAATGGGGACTCTCACTCCGGTGGGAGGAAAAATGCTGGCAGCACCTTGCACAGAGAGACAGGACCAGTTGCTGGTAAGCGCGCAACCGCGCTCACCCGAAAAGGGCGCGAAGCAATGGAAATCCCGCCTCCTGCACTCGCCAGCTGGGCTATGCTCTAGGAAGGAGGCTCTGGCAAACCACTTCCGAAAAAAACAATTGCCTTGAAAACTGCAAGGATTCGTCCAGGCAGTCACTGCAGGGTCAGTAATGACTGAGCGCAGACAAAAAAAAAAAAAAAATGGTGCCTTTAAGTCAGTGTTGACTCCTGCCGACTACCTGGACTAAACCCTACAGTTTTTTTGGCAAGATTTTTGGAAATGGTTTCCCCTTGCCTACTTCCTGGGGCTGAGCGACAGTGACTGGCCCAAGGTCACCCAGGTTACTTCATGCTTATTGGGACTGGAACTCACAGTCTTCCTGTTTCTAGCCTGGTGCTAAACCACTCTGTCTCTCCCAGGCTAGCATCATCAAAATAAAGATAAGTTGAAAAATTGTCAAGGCGTATAGTATATAAGGGTCAAAATCTGATTCCAATCTAGATTTTTCATTTCTTATGGAACTTTATTGCTCAAACCTCTTTCCATCTCTGTTAGTATGTTCTCTACAACTGAAATTGGTTAATCACTGCAAAATTCTTTGAAAATCCCAGAACCTCAATAAACAATTCAACAGTTGGACTGTGCATGACACAAACACAGAACAGCAAATAAAGCTTTGTAGGACACAGAGATTAACAGCGACCTGGATAGCAGATTGTAGTGATTGTGGTGACAGGCAGTTTGATAAAATGAGCCTGTTTGTCTGAGTATGTTGACAGCAGTAGACAAACATATTTGCCATTAAATTTGTTGCTATAAGTTCACAAGAAATTAGTTCACAATTTAGGACTGTTTTGTAGGAATCTTTTGTTTTGTTTTGCTTTGCTTTTTGCTTTAGTGAAAACAAAGTGCTGCATGATTATAGGAAATTTGCCATACATTATTAATAAGAACCAGACTGGGTTTTGTTGAAACAGTTATCTCTCTACAAGTAAGTGAACATCTAGTCTATCATGAGAACATTTTCAAGATATGTGAAGAATTCTTCTTATGGTAGACAGTAATGAAACATCATTGATGTCATAACCGCTAAGTTGCTTCAGTTATTTGCATTTCCTCCTTCCCCCAGGGCATTTAAATCCTTAAACCTGTCAAATGAAATATATATTTGGTAATACAGGGGCATAATTGCATAAGAGTCCACAGTCTTTCTAATACTCATAAACTACCACCAAGAAAGTAAGACGTGATATGGAGGCTCCAGATAGTAAATGATGCTACATACTAGCTGTATGGTAAATTTGCAGTTGATGTAATCCATAGTGGTCAATTTATAGACGGCATAAGCTGCATTGTGGCCCACACTGTTGCATCATTTTCTTTTTCCTTAAAAAACCATTTGTATTTTCAAGTAGACTGTGATATCCTACATATAATTTTCTCTTTTCTTTCTGGTAGGTAATTTACTTATTATTTTATTTATTTATTTAGCATATTTACATAGCTGCCTGTCTCACAAAAATGTGACTCTGGGTGGTGTACAACAGAGACTTAGGTAGAGACTACAGTTATACAACATTACATTTCATTGACATTTCCTCATAATTAACTAAGCTGGAACCTGTTAATGAATCAAATATCAGCTATCAGGAAATGGGGATGTGTGCAGGGATTGCTTTGTATTTGGTAGCCGGTGGCATCTGGTTGACCATATCTGAGCCCAGAAGCTAGGCAGGATCAGCCTTGCTTAGTGCTTCCTAAGGAATATTAGGGCTACAAGCTAGACTGGAAAGTCAAACAATATTCTGAAAGAGGGAACTACTTTTTATACTCTTGTCAATAAAACTGCATGAGATTATCTCAAGGTTTCATAGTGCGGCAACTGAGGTGACTCTCAGTCATTGTCATTGGCTCCTCTAAGGATAGGGTGTAATTAGCAAAACTTGAATATCTCTTTTTCAGGCTTGATAGCCTTTTTTTAATGAAAACAAGACATTCTGTCTTTTGTTTTAAGCTTCTTGTTGTGTCCAGAGCTTATTAAAATGTAACTCCACCTAGGAGGAGCTAGATGGAGCAAATTTTGCAGTGTGCTAGTGCATACTGCTCATTTGTTGGCAAGCTAAATTCAGTCTTACTCTGTTGTCTGAATATAGTTATTCTTAAGACTGAGAAGGGCCTGCTGCTTTCTTTAAAAAAAACAAAACAAAACCATAGATGTTAACAGAATTTTCACTGAAATGTGGCTTTATGTTAGCAGATAAGTATTGTTGAGCACTCACCTGTCTAAATGCATTGGCAAAAACAGATTTTGAATGAGATTTAAATCTGAATTAAGTTTCTACAGAAATGTGGAATTTTGCCAATGATTTCCCCAATCAGGTTTGAAGCTGCTGGGCATTTTTAAAACAGTGCCACTTACAGAGGACATTTGTACCTCATTTATTTACAATCCATATAGAGCTCCCAGGTAGGATTTTTTAAACTGGGTTGGCGCTAGGGGTTCTTCTAAAGCAGACTTCCCAACCTAGACACCCTTCAAATTTGTGTATCCCAACTCCCAGAATTTACTGCAATTACCATGTTTGTTAGGCAGTTCTGAGAGAGGAAGTTAAAAAACTAAAAGGGAGGGTACTGAGACTGGGAAAATCTGGTTGACAGGAAATCTGGATAGTCATCTTTTGCTAAGGGGTTAGTATACAGAGAATTCCCCACCCCTTTGTCTGTTCCTCCTCCTTTTTGTCTCTTACATTGTTGGCTATTAGTTTAAACTTTAAATTTATTTATTTACACTTACATACAATTACTTGTATACCGCCCACTTCCATGGACTCAGAATAGTTTACAAACCAGGAAAAATATAGATTCAAAATATCCATAGATGTTTGTAGGATAAATGTATAGTTTGTAGAATATACATGTAGTAAGTATGTACAAAATAAAGTGATGCCTTTATTCAGGTAAATATTCTACTTTTTTCTAACTTTGTTTGATATCCAGCATTACTATATTATAATCCCCTTCTATGCAAGAGATTATCCATTATATACAGCTTCTAAAAATATTATATTTCTAATTAAGAAGTACCATAATGTGTTTCAGCTTCTTCTGGCTAGCTGTTATAGAAACCTGAAAAACAAGTTTTGAATACTCTTTCATCAGTTATAGTCAGTATTGTTGTATCGTCATTGAATAAAGTCCAAATTCATTTTTCAGAAAAAAAAATTTTTTTTTCCAGTGCATTGTATCCTACGAATTTAAGGGGATAAGAAGCTAAAGGAATTGTAATTCTTTCTGTGAAATGAGATAAGAAAATCTAAAATAATTAATGACATCCCTATTGCAGTGCAATTTTTGTATTTATATTATTATTTAGAACATTTACATGGCTGCACAAGTCAAATAATATGACTCTGGGTGGAGTATAAAATCATTAAACAAAAATACAAAAGAAAAATTACACATTCCACTTAAAGCAAACTGAAACAATAAAATGACAACCAGGACTAAAATATATCTCACCAGTTGGGAGCTGTATTCATCCTGATCCAAACACACTGGGAAAGAGCCAGGTCTTAACTGCATTTCTAAAGGCCTGTAATTCTATTTGTAGGTTTTTGAAGAAGTTTTATTCTTTAAATAGATATAAATCTGATGTGAGTTTATATTATAGTAGCAGTATGGCTTAACTTGAGTAGTTGATGTTGGTTTCAAAGATTTTGTAATGTTGTTTTTGTATCACTGATAGGATTACCAGCTATCTGAGCAGGTAAAGGAGGACATGGACAACTGGAAAGAAGGACAAATGGGGAGAAAAGGAGGACACATTAAATGTTTAACTTTTTTGGCATCCATGACAAAAATTACAGTGAAAAGCTACAAAAAAATGTACTTAGGCATACATGAACTTACTTTTTCCAGCATCAGAAAGCAGAGCTGGTTCTAGGCTAAAGCTGAGTAAGCACCAGCCTAAGGGTGCTGTGACTTGAGGGGTGGTGTAATGCGATTTCAAAAACACTTGTCTGTGCATGCATCAGTTTCCACTCTACTTGGCCCCTGCTGCTCCTGTTATAGTACACAATCAGAGGGCTAGGGAAGTGGATGGCTTTCTCTCTCCAGATATTTCAATTTGTAAAAAAAATATGAATTCTCATATCTGGTGATCACAATAACCATCGTACACTACAATAATTACCTGAATTTTTAAAAGTTGGTATGTATATAAATAACTAGGGTAATTTTTGTAATATAATATATAAATTTGTGAATTATAGGCAAATTTCTCAGAGATGGTGGCATTAGTCAATGTGACCTAGGGGTGCCATATACCCTTGAGCCATCCCTGTCAGAAAGGCTGGTTTTTCAATTGCGGTATTTTTCCAAATCTTTATGTTTAAGAACATATGCTAGCGATAATATGGAATCAACAATGATGCACTTTTCAAATTTCACCATAGAAATGTATGACAAGTCATGTGATCTACAGACTACAGTGATCACAGATTTGAAATAGCTGGATTGAAGCTGATTGCTGGAATCAGGAAATAAATAACATAAATCTAGGCTGTTGAGTCTGTGGACAGAAGAGGGAAAGAAAGAAGCAGACAATTTGCAAGGTCACAATATATGAAAGTTTGAATGACTACTGTTATGAAAACAGACCATTTTTTTTTTTAAAGGCACTCAAAAAGCTGTAAAATATTTGATTTTCAGGCTATGCCTGCTGGACTGAGGACAACAGGACATGCTGGATGTCTGGTAACCCTAATCACTGAGGATCATTTCAGTTTTTATATGTTTGCCCAAATATAGTAGCATAATGAATGTGCAATGGGAAGTTAAGTTTGGCTAACTAATTTGTAGTCACTTTTTTTCACACATTTTATGTGACAAAACCACTTAAAGTGAGAAAAACAACTTGGCAGAGAGATGGGAGAATCTTTTTAAGAATGCAGCACTTTTATAAATTTCATTAACAAAATAAATATATAGTTTTTTTAAACAATCCAATTATTTTCATGGTATTTTCCAAAGCTCTGAAATATTAAAACAAAATAGTTGTTCCTAGTTTTATATACTGGAAATCCTTTTGTATGCTAGTTTTTTCTTTAACCACTTGTCTATTTTGAGTGTTCAGTCCGCTGAACAATTTTACAACTAGAATTAGTTACAAAGTAATGGAAAGCAAATACAGCTGGGAAACATTTACATGCTATTAAGTTGATGTGAGATCAATTATATTTAGTGTTTATATTTCCAATCCATTTCTGTTTTATGATCTCAAGATGCTAACAGCTTTGAGCAAGCCGAAGGATATTAATGCTTTTGTGCATTATTCTGTAGATTTTAAAAATACTAGCATATGCTACAAGGCATTCTATTATAGTAACCTCTGTAAGTGAAGAAATTTATTGGCAACACTAAGAACCCCTTGATTGCATGTTACAAAGTGAATAGTATAGATATATTTTATTTATTTAGGGATTTATAAATCAAGTTGTCTTTGATGGATGAATATCCTCTATGGGTTCTTCCTCACAGACACATTATTGTGCTTTCACCATGTCTTTGAGGAATATGGAGGAAACTTTATCAATATAAATTGTGCTGACTCCACAGTCTACATTTGCTGTACCTCAAAACTTATTTTTTTAAATGCATTCAAACTTTTAACCAAAGTTGCTGTATTTTCCATGTAGAAAAGTAGATTTTGTTTCCTTAATGAATTGTCTACATTGAAATGCTTCTATGCAAAATATCAGCCATTGTCCTAAAAATGAAGCCAACTCTCTCTTGAGTCAATATATAGTCATAGCAATAATGAAGAAGTCTTCTCAGCAATAATTCCTACTCTTCTTTAAAAATAGGTTGCAAGATGTTCTATTGGAAAGTAAGGGCAGAGTTTTGAAAAGTTACTTTAAATCAATTACTTTGTATTAATTATTTTAAGAATTTTCAACAACTATAGATAGAAGTTGGTTTTATTTCTGAAAAATATCTTTAAAGTTGGAATTACTGATATTTATGAATTATGAAATAAAGAGTTGGAGTATTCCATAATGGAACAGCAATGGATCCAAGTTTTTAAAAATGTTAAGTTTGCTTCTTTGGACTTGAATTTGAAATTAATCCATCAAAAGATTTTATGCTGAGTCTATAAGTGTCAGGATTAGCCCAGGAAACTCCAGGAGACAGTACATATTCAATCCAGCAAGGTTTATTGGCTTCAGTCCCGTTACAGAAATCTTCTCAGAGTGAGAGTAATTTCCAGGGTCACCCTCCCAACCTCCCTTGCATTCTTTAGGGAGGGGCCAGTCTCATCCTCTTATCTCTTCCTCGTTGCTCTGGTGATGAGAGCATGTTCTTAATTCCTCTCGTTCTGACTCTCACAATAAGACTCTTCAAAGAATGTATCAGAAAGGATGGGCATAGATTTTCTGTATTGGGGATGTAAGAAATTTGAAAGTATAGTAACTCATGTGATGGTCATATCTGGTTTAGTTTCTTTTTGGAAGGACAATATAACTTATATAAGTAGATGATTGATAAATGTTTTCAAGTTAAAGATACCAATATTATTTTGAATTATGCTCCAAACTTGCATCCATTTTTGAGAAATATTGGTTATAGCAGAATAGCAAAGAGACTTATATTGAAGATTACAAAAGTACTATTACCTTAGATATCAAAGACAGGATTCAAGAAATGTGTAAAATGCTATTTTTTCTGATAATCAAAGATATTTCCCTTTGGCAGAGATTTTATAATATTTTACAAGAATAGACAATTTTTGTGCATAATTTGATACATAATTAAATGAATATGTGATATGTTTAGGTCATTTATGTCAATTTAGTATATTATTTTTTTAGATTTTTTCATTTTATGTTACTTTTTATTTTTATTTCTGCTTGTTTGAGTATTAGAATTTCATAATGAATTAATTTGTTGGATATTAACATTTTTCTTTTAATTTGCTTTTGTATTTTTTTTCTGTATTTTTTTTACAATTGCAATTATATTAAAAGAATTAGTGAAGCATGTTTTATAATTATAACAGAAAGGACACTTATTTACAGGAATCAAGCAATGCATATTGTGTAGATACTAGTTCCTACAACTTTTTATTCTCCATTTCTGTGCTAAATACTTCCTATTTTATGGCTAATGCAGCTAATTTAAATGCAGTTAATGTGAATGAATGAAAAGCTATCAAATGAGGGCAAGTATCTTGATTGCAGAACAATTTAGGCAAAAAACAGGGAAAATTCTACAGCTAGAAAAACAAGACTAATCATCCAAGTCTTGATGTAATTAATGATTGATTGATTATGTGCCATCAAGTCATTTTCAACTCCTAGCAACCACATAAATAGATACAGTGGTACCTCAAGATACGAATTTAATCTGTTCCGTGACTCTGATCGCAAGTCGAATCGGTCGCATCCTGAAGCACGTTTTCCCATAGGGTTCACTGTAAATACGGTTAATCCGTTCCACCCTCTGAATTTGGTCACATCCTGAAGCAAATTTCCCCACAAGGTTCAATGTAAATACGGCTAATCCGCCCTCTGAATTTGGTCGCATCCTGAAGCACATGTCCCCATAAGGTTCAATGTGTCAGCCGGCATTGCACGGCTACGAAATTCCCCAGGCGCGCTTTAGTCAGCCCTAGCGCAAAAAAAGGAAGTGCTAATGAAATCTGAGAAAGGCTCCCGCGCGCACAGCCGGGAGCGGGAGCTTCCCCCCCACTCCCCATGCTGATTCTTTTTAATTCCGCGCTCTTTCCTCTGTGCATAGCCCTTGCGCGACAAAAGCACAGTGAAAGGAATGGGGGGGAAGGCTTATGTCGTGCGCACAGCGGAGCGGGAGCTTCCCCCCCCATTCCTCTGCGCTCTTTCCTTTCTCCATAGTGACAAAAGCACAGTGAAAGCAATCACCAGGCCAAGGACTATGGCCAAAGGAAAGAGCAAATTTACCCATAAGGTTCAATGTAAATACAAACAGTTCTGAAACATATGCATTTTATTTTTAAACCACAAAAACATGAAAAAAAGCACAGTATGAAGAGGGAGAATGGGGTGGGGAGGCAGTTATTGTTTGGAGGGAGAGTCCCCCTCCAAAGGGACTTCGGGGAGATCTCCTTCAGGGGTTTCTTCTCTTCTTTGCCTCTTAGCTGCAAAGCCTTATTCTTGCCACGCCCACTCTGCATTTTCTTTGGAGCCATGCTGACAAGCACACCAAAAAGCTTCCAAACGCCACAAAACACACCACAAGCCTCACCGAACGCCTCCTTGCTACCGCGATCTCGCCCACAGGAAGCCGCGACCACGTGGCAGCAGGGCAAATGGCTTTTCCTTTTCCTTTTTCCTTTCTCCATAGCGACAAAAGCACAGTGAAAGCAATATCAGCGCGCATGCACAGCCGGGAGCGGGAGCTCCCCCCCCCGCGCGCTCAGATTTCATTAGCAGTTCCTCTTTCTGCATTGCTTTCCTTGGGCTTTTGTCCTCGCGCTCAGATTTCATTAGCACTTCCTCTTGGAAGCCGCGACCACGTGGCAGCAGGGCAAATGGCCGCAGATCCGGTTCGTAGCTTGAGGCGGAGTTCGCATGTTGAGGTAAATTTTTGCGGCCGGAGCTGGTCGTATCTTGAAATTTTCATAAGATGGGGCGTTCGTATCTTGAGGTACCACTGTATTCTCTATGACAATCTATGCCTAAACTGTTCTTTCAAGTCTCCAAAGGGTGCACTCATCGTCACTGTAACTAAGTCCATCTCCTTTCCTGCCGGTCCTCCTCTTCTCTTTCCTTCCACCTTTCCCAGCATTAGAGCCTTTTCCAGAGAGTTGGGTCTTCGCATAATTTGTCCAAAGTAGGATAGTTTGAGCCTGGTCATTTATGCCTCTTGTGAGAACTCTGGTTTTATTCATTTGATGATCCATCTGTTTGTTTTCTTGGCTGTCCATGGTATTCTCATGTAATTAATACATAAAATTAAATAACGGGGGAAAAAACAGTTTATATGCATATAATAGTTAACGGTGTGATATAACTTTAAAATTACAGCAGAAAAGTGGGGAAAGTCATGAGAAATCACACTGTAAATGAAGCAACTGAAAAGCTTGGTATAAATTTGCACTAAGCCAGTTAAAGAGACCAGTCCTGTGTGGGAATGCTTGCTGTTTATTCTTAAAGAGTGCATTTAATTGGCAGACTCTACATAACAAAGGATAAGGTAAAGAATCAGACTGTGACGTTTAGTTGCCGTGGAGATGTGATGTGTGTTGTGACTGAAGCTATGGAGAGTTAGTAAAATGAAAGTGTCAAAACTGCAGAAAGATAATAAGGGGGAAAAAAGGAGAGGCTTGTCTTTTTTTTCCCTTTTTTGCTTGTTTGAGACACCTTCACTTTTGGATTACTATTAGAAAATGGCTATTACAAAAATGGCAAGACAGGGTAGGAGGGGCTCGTTAGAGCAACCTGCAGAAAAACTAGTCACACTAGATATGATTCAGAAATTATTTGAACAGATGGGAAATAAATGGGACACTTTTGAAAAAAGAATTGATGAAAGATTTGTAAAGTTGAGAGAGGAGATGAAAGAGATGAAAGAAGATATTAAAAAGATGGACAGTTAAATAAAGCAAGTATCTGGAGAGGTAAAACAAATTGATAGAGTGGAAATTTTAGAGAGTAAGACAGAAGTTCAAGGCAGAGAATTTATTTTTATTTATTTATTACTCACATTTATATGGCCACCCATCTCACACAATGTGACTCTGGGTGGCATACAACAATTAAATAAAACAGCAAATAGATAAAAACAATTATTATAAAAGGATAAGAAGTAGAGAACTGGATAATCTGGCTTTATTGGAATTGAGAGAGAAAGAATTCTGTTTGAGATTCAGAGCTGTTCCAGAGGTTTCAGACTTCTGGAACTTTTGTCTTTTTCCTTTTCTCTCTTTTTTTCTTTGTTTTTTTAATTCTGTATTCGTTTCTGTTAATTTTTATTTTCTCTGTAAAACTTTTAATAAAATTTATACCAGAGAGAGAGGGAGGGAGGGAGAGAGAGAGAGAGAGATCACACTGTAAATGAAGCAACTGCAAATGTTTGACCAAACTACTTGAAAGTCCTCTTCAGTAAATGCATTGCTGCAAATCAAGCATAGATTTATTCATTCGTTTTTTTCTAATTCTTTTAGAATTCTTTTGGCTATGCCCCATATACATAAGGTTTACATATGTTGATAGCTTGATAGATTCCAAATACCAGAGACACAGAGAAAAAGAATATACGCATCTTTGACTTACCAAGCAATTTAAAGAAATGTGGACAATCTTGTAGATTTCAGTCTAAAATGTGACAATAATGGAATATTATTATCCTTCAGATTTTAGACAGTAAGATAAATATAAGTTGAAATTGGTTCTAATTTATGTTTTAAGAATCCTATTTACAAACCTTTACATTATTTCAAATAAATTAAAATGCTATTACAAATAACTTTATTTGGCAGAGGCATTATTTGAGGTTTTTCACTGTGTAAATTTCTGGTTTGAAAAGATGACTTCAGTTTTCCACCCATTTGAGCTTGAGATATATTTTGTCTACAAGGAAGTATAAATAAGTAGTCAGTAGGAGTGTAAACAGTCTAGATAAAAAAGGGACAAATTTGCAACAAGCCATATAAATTGTAACCAGATTACAATCAGGAAAACAAATAATTTTACCTAATAAACAGGTTTTTTGAGGCCTAGGATTTGGATAGTATAAACGTATGTTAATGGATATTTAAATAAAGAATGTGGAATGTATTCTTCTACAATAGTGAAGAACACTAAAAAAAAAAATAAGAAAATGAGCTACTGTCACTATAGATCTGATTAATTTTTATGGCCCCATTAGGGATACTCCTGAAATATTTCTTAGCTGTTTTTCTAAACTATATTCTGCAAATAATCAACATATAATTTGTGCTGGAAATTTTAACTTAATTCAAGATTTTCAGTTAGAAATGCTTCAAAAAACATGCACATCAAAATTGTTTCAGATTAGATTTTTAAAAATATTCTTCTACTTTGGTGGATCAAGTTATGGACTCTGCAACTGCAATCTCAGACCATGCTCCAGTGACTCTAACTGTGAAATTTAATTTTAAACATCAGCAATTCTAGATGGTATCTGAATATTTCTCACCTAAGACATTCTCTTTTTATGGAATATATTAAAAAGGTATTATTTCTATTTTGAAATAAAATTGAAATGGGATACATTTAATGCACTCATCTGGAGATCCATTAGTATTTTCACCTCAGCAAGAGTGTCTTTAAATTTATACAACTGGAAAAGAAGGTTAAGGATTCACTTTTGCCGTATGCTAGAAATCTCGAACAAATCATACCAAGCATTTAGAGTGGCAAAACTTAAATTGGGGTTACTATATTCAGAACACTTTCCAAAATGTATTAATCAGAAATATTGGGAATTAGGAGAGAAAGCTGGAAAGTTATTGACATATTGTTTGAACCAACAAAAGCAATTACATTTTGTAATTCAGGCCAGTGATGAACAGTAGGTATTCCATCAACTCATGTAATTACCTCCTTGTACCAATAATATAGTCAATCTGATTTCTGATTTCTGTGTAGTCCATATGGTGATGTCCATGTATATAGGTGTCATTTTTGGTTAGAAGACTGGAAGAATTAGTAATGAAGAAATCATTGGATTGGTAGAAACTGATAAGTTGTTCTCTGTTTCATTTCAATTTTCTAGGCCTAGAAAGTCTACATTTTCCTCCTCAATATCTCCAAATTTGGCATTTGTCTTCAACCACAAGCAGCACATCTTGCTTGCATGTTGTTTATTTCATGTTGAACTTGACCATAAAGTTCATCATTTTCTTCTTCAGTGGTTGGTGTATAAACTTAATCATCCTCATATTAAAGGGTAGCCCATGAAGTCTTATTGATATTATTTGGTAATTGATTGCATTCTGACTATGAAAGCAACACTATTCTGTCTTTGTTTTTCAAGTCCTAAGTAAAAGTATGATCCTCTGACTGAAAGTGTCCAAATTCAGTCCATTTCAGTTAGCTGAAACTTAAGATGTATAATCAATTCATTTCACCTTTCATTGTATTAAGCTTTCGCATGTTGATGGTTCTTATGTTCCATGTTCCCATTCTAATTCTATTTTTGCAGCTTCAAATGTTCTTTTCCTACATGGCAGTATCAGCAACTAGATATCCTGAAGACTTTAATTTAGTCATGTCATAAATACTGTTAGTGTCATGGGCCAGGACTCTGACTCTGACTCTGAAGAAACTGTTCTAGCTGAACCTGTGGAGTGTCCACCTCAGGAGACACCAAGCCAGGAATCACCTGAGGCTGATGAAACACAGGCACCATCAGAACAGCTGGAGCAGTCAGATGATGAGGCACAGCCCCCAAGCTCTCGGACTCAGCGAATAGAGTGGAGAGCAGAACAAAGACACTCAATGAGGCTCCTTGCCAAGCAAGGGAGAAACTATTTAACTGAAGATAGCTGGCTGCAGCCTGATTTAAGAGACAATCCTGACCTGTGTTTCTCCACTGGAAACAACCATCTGATTGCCTGCTTTGGCATGTAAATTCTGCTCATGAAAGTCTGACCTTGGACTGGCTGACAAACCTGACTTGGCTTTCTGAACTTCAGACTTGATTTTGACTTCTCTTCTGTTGAAAGCAAAACCACCCAGGCAAACTTTCTTTCCAAGAGACTTTGTTGATTTACATTCTCTCCCTTGACTGCTGTTATCTGCTCAACCTTGAGTGAGTTGCTCTTTGCACCTAGCAATTCTGTGTGTGTGTGTATGAATTTGAAGCCTGAAAAAGGACAGTTAGTATTCCAAAATATCCTCAGCATTTCATCAGCAACATATTAAGAGCCATCTGACCTGGGAGGCCTATCATTTGTATTGTGAATCATTTTATATCACCTATCCATGGGGTTTTCTTGGTAAAATACAGGAGTGGTTTACCATTACCTTCTACCACATAATATTAAATGATTCCTTTACCATCCCTAAAGTGATCATTTGTTTTCAATGTCTTCTTATATTACTGATGCCCAAAATAGATGCCTACTTGTTTTAGCTGGGCAGCTGGGATGACCTTCATGCCTTGAGTGAGGCTGCTGGGTTATATGCTCTTGGGATACACTCTCAACTTTCTTCATTCATTCCTGTCAGATGAACGCACACACGCATACCACCAGGGAGTAGCACAGTAGGACTTTAGGAGGACTGAAACTTGGGACTAGTATAAAAAATTCCTCATCCTTGCATTTGCTAATCAGGTTGTTCTTAGCGGCAAACAAACAAAAGGTACTTATTTGTAGATTCCAAGCTATTGATGACTAGAAGCTGTCCTTCAGATAACTTCAAGATTTAACTTGTGAGAAAGCAAAAAAATACTGGACACAAATACATACGATGATGCAGAGAGTTTTAAAAATTAATATTCAGATGAAACTGGAATTTTTCTTACTAGGACTTATGGATAGTCAACTAGAAAAGAGTCATGGACGATTGGTTTTATATATGGTAAGTGCAGTGAGGTTATTATATGCACAAAGATGGAAGAATACACAAATACTCATAATGGAGGAATGGATTGTGAAGATAGTGGAGTTTGCAGAAATGGCTAAATTGACTTGTTTTGTTAAGGAGGGAACAATAATTACTTTTATAAAAGACTGGAAACCATTTATGGATGTTTTGCTGAAGATGGATAAAAATGAACGGGTGATTTCTGGATTTACTGATTAAAAAGGGTTTGTTTATGGGAACAAGGGAATCAAGATAGGTAATTTGGGAGGGTGGAGATGATACCATAATATCTATAACTGCTGCAAAGAAGTTTGGAATTGCTTCTTTAGATATCTTTTCTTTTTTCTTTGTCTTTTGCAGTCCCTCACTTTTTCTTTTATGCTTTTATATATTTTTCTTTTTTCTATTTTTATGTTTAAGTTTCTGTAGTTTTTTAATCTTGTGTAAAATTCTCTTTCAATAAAAATTATATATATATATTTTTTAAAAACTTCAAGATTTAAAGTTTAACTGCAAAGTTTAAAGGTTAAATGAGTACTTTAATAGGGACTTGGAAATCCACTGGCAACCAGTGCAGCTGATGCAGTATACAGGTAGTCCTCATTTGGCAACCACAGTTGGGACTGGAAACTAAGTCATTAAGTGAAGTGGTTGCTAAGTGAAACCATGACTGTGGTTATGATCTTACTTCAGCTTTCCTTTGCTTTATGACCTATGAAGGTCATAAATGTGAGGATTGGTTGTCGCTAAATGAGGCAGTTGCTAAATGAGGACTACCTATAGTTGTTACCTTAATTATTTACCTAATTCCAAGCAACAGTCAAGATGACATGCTGCATGAGCTGAATTTTCTGAACTCTCTTTTCTCAAGCTTTGTAGTTGGTCCTTCAAGAAGAATCTAACCTTATTTTTATCTAAGATCAATTATAAACTAATTATATAATTATAAACAATATAATGCATCAAGATTTATAGCAATATAATAAAAAGGGAAAATCAAAATAAAAAAAATATTCTCCAAACATTGATTCAACAGCCTCTGATGAGATCTCTAGATGGAAATGAGAGATAGAGATATCATCTGTATACAGATTATACTTCAACCCAACCATCCAAATGATTTCCCTTCTGATTTCATGTTAAAGACCATTGGACATGAAAGAACATTGGGCAAGAATGAACCAGGATGGTACTGAAAGACAATTACTCTGACATATTTCCAAGTTTTCTGATGATTCTACTCCCTAGCATCTTCATTGCAGATACTAAGTCTCTCTCATAGCAAGGATCAACATACTTTAAAGTAGCAAAAGCAAGATGTACATATATGCAAATCTTGGATGACATAATAGAGTTCTGGGTTATTTATTTCTGCATATTTTTTAAAAATTAAACTTTATTGATTTTCAATAAATAATAAAATATAAGGAAACAGAAAAAACAAAGAGAAATATTCAGGAAAAAAATAAAGTTAAAAGTGCAGAAAAGAAAAAAAGAATAGGTGACTTCCGACTTTCTCTGTTGCAGATACAAATATAGAATACATCTTTTACTTTAAGAATATAACTAATGCAAGGTACTTCTCTAATCCAAAAATCTAATAATTATCAAATCCCCAAATCAACATGGCATTTTACAACCCCAAGCAAAAAAGAACAAAAGTGATTTCCAAAGAGAAGCAAGGCTAGCCCACCCCCCTTTTTAATCTCAATATACTATGTCACCTTCTCCGCCACTGCCATTATTGTTCAATCGTAAATATCTGTGTGTTTTGTTATCTGAGTGCATTTAAAAATCTCATTTGTGTTATCATATACCATCATCCCTTCCCAAAGGTAATAGAAAGCACTTTCATATCACTCATATTTTCTACCAGCACTAACATTCCCTTATATAGTCTTAATAACTTCCTCATTCAGTCCTAATCAACAAGAAACCCCTCTAATAACTATCAGCAGTCACAGCCTATATTTGTCTTTTCTACTATTAAGCAACAGTAATCTTAATAACATCATCATACAATCCTGGTCCCCCCAAAAATACCATGAATCTATGAGAAGCCACAGCCTGTGTTTTAACCATAATCAAACAGATTTACTTTATACACTTTTTTAAGAAGTTCATTCTTTAATCCTAGCTGATAGTCTTGATAATATTGAGTATTATTTTCTCCTTGTCTTCTTCTTTCAGGAACAACTTCAATAAATTCTCTTTACCTTTCAGTAATATAAGACCTTCTTTTTGTAGATCCAAAGGATTGTCATCATTAGACTGATCCAAGTTCTGTTTACTTTTAAAGAGTTCATTCTTTGAACCTAACAGTTCGATCTTTATTATTTTCTCCTTGTCTTCTTCTTTCAGGAACCACTTTCAGGGACCACTTCAATAAGTTCTCTTTATCTTTCAGTAGTTTAAAACGTTCTTATTGTAAATCCAAAACAATGTCATCATTAGGCTGATTCAGAATAACTGGAAGTCCAAAATAAGATTCTTTTTCTTTAAAGTCCAGTAAAATATCTGTATCTCTTTCTTCTTCCATATCTTTGTTATCCATATTATTCTCCAAGATATCCAACTTATGTTCAACTTGCCTCACATCAGCAACAACCTCATTTAATTTGGCATTGAGTTTCTTGTTCAAATTATCAAACTTATCCTCCAGGGACTGAATTATTTTTTCTGCAAAGTTTTGAAATATAATCTTGAAACCCTCATCCCTGCGGTTTGCTTTCTTAGTAGCCATGGTCAATAGCTCTCTAGTGTCAGAAATACAAACTACATTCTGGCCAAAGTAAATAGTGAAAGGAAGAAAGTCTCTTTATCTTATTTAAGATTTCTCTCCAATTAGCACCAGTTAAGTAAGAAAACAAAGCAGAATTCACACAGTTCCCATATTCACATTCCAATATCCACAAACCCAAGTGCAGATTCACCAGAAAAAATAGTTTTAAAAAATCCTTTTCTCTTGTTTCTTGAAAATTGATAAGAAATCCAAGTCTTTGCTTTTCTTGCTGGATATACAAAACTATTTAAGTGAAATAAAGTGAAAAGAAAGTGAAATCTTTCCATGAAGCACCTATAGTAACCAAAGGGGAAAAATACATTGTAACTAAAGAAAGCCTCTCTTAAATCATGTAGAAGTAAAAAAAAAAAAAAAACGCAGAAAATAAAATGATTTTAGAAATGAGAGAGTCAATGCAAGTGTCTGGGTTTTTTTGGCTTCTTCACAGCTTGAAACTTGATGGTAACTCTGCCTCCCAGCTAATCACTCACCAATTGATCCTGAAAGTCTCCATTTCGAGGTCTGGCTGTGAAAAGCTGTCTGGAGGTTGTATGGGATGATTTCTAGGATTCTCCTTGGATCCGGAGAATTCTTCAGGCTCCAGAACATCTGCCTGAGCCTAAAGTTTCTGAGATGATGACTCTCTGCTTGAAAAGGAGAGCCTAGCGCATGGCCATTTCTCACCGGGAGCCCCTATTACTGCATTTGTTTCTTTAACATTTATTATGGAAATCTATATAACATAGTTTATGACTGACTGATTTACTGATCAACCAATCAAAGTATAGCCCAGAGTTATTTTTAATTATGGATGCCACGCGGAACATACTGTAGTATTTTAAAATATTCATGAAATCTCTAATCAAGAAAGTGAGGAAAGAAGTTTCTACATTTTTTTATGATGAAACCATTTGTTTCTCTTTTTCTTATATATACAGTACTGTGCAAAAGTTTTAGGCAGGTGTGAAAAAATGCTGTAAAGTAAGAATGCTTTCAAAAATATATATTGCAATGTTTATCTTTATCAATTTACGAAGTGCAAAGTGAGCGAACAGAAGAGAAATCTAAACCAAATCAATATTTTGTGTGATTACCCTTTGGCTTCAAACCAGCATCAATTCTTACACTTGCACACTTTGTACACTTGCACAAAGTCAGGGATCTTGTAGGATTACAGTCAGGTGTATGATTAACCAATTATACCAAGCAGGTGCTAATGATCATCAATTTCATATGTAGGTTGAAACACAGTCATTAACTGAAACAGAAACAGCTGTGTAGGAGGCTTAAAACTGGGTGAGGAACAGCCAAACTCTGCTACTAAGGTGAGGTTGTGGAAGACAGTTTTATGTCACGGGTCATACACCATGGCAAGACTGAGCACAGCAACAAGACATAAAGTAGTTATACTGCATCAGCAAGGTCTCTCCCAGGCAAAACTTTCAAAGCAGACTGGGGTTTCAAGATGTGCTGTTCAAGCTCTTGTGAAGAAGCACAAAGAAACGGGCAACGCTGAGGACCATAGACACAGTGGTCGGCCAAGGAAACTGAATAAAGCTGATGGAAGACACATCGTGCTTACTTCCCTTTGACATCGGAAGATGTCCAGCAGTGCCATCAGCACAGAACTGGTGGAAACCAGTGGGACCCAGGTATACCCATCTACTGTCTGGAGAAGTGTGGCCAGAAGTGGTCTTCATGGAAGAATTGCAGCAAAAAAGCCACACCTCTGACGTGGAAACAAGGCTAAGTGACTCAACTATGCACAAAAACATAGGAACTGGGGTGCAGAAAAATGGCAGCAGGTGCTCTGGACTGATGAGTCAAAATTTGAACTATTTGGCTGTAGCAGGAGGCAGTTTGTTCGCCAAAGGGCTGGAGAATGGTACAAGAATGAGTGTCTGCAGGCAACAGTGGAGCATGGTGGAGGTTCCTTGCAAGTTTGCGGCTGCATTTCTGCAAATGGAGTTGGAGATTTGGTCAGGATCAATGGTGTCCTCAGTGCTGAGAAATACAGGCAGATACTTATCCATCATGCCATATCATCAGGGAGGCGTGTGATTGGCCCCAAATTTATTCTGCAGCAGGACAACGACCCCAAACATACAGCCAATGTCATGAAGAACTATCTTCAGCGTAAAGAAGAACAAGGAGTCCTGGAAGTGATGGTTTGTCCCCCCCAGAACCCTGATCTCAACATCATCGAGTCTGTCTGGGATTACATGAAGAGACAGAAGGATTTGAGGCAACCTACATCCACAGGAGATCTGTGATTAGTTCTCCAAGATGTTTGGAACAACCTACCTGCTGAGTTCCTTCAAAAACTGTGTGCAAGTGTATCTAGAAGAATTGATGCTGTTTTGAAGGCAAAGGGTGGTCACACCAAATCTTGATTTGATTTGGGTTTTTCTTCTGTTTGCTCACTTTGCATTTTGTAAATTGAAAAACATAAACAATTACAATATATATTTTTGAAAGCATTCTTACTTTACAGCATTTTTTCACACCTGCCTAAAACTTTTGCACAGTACTGTATATTTTTTGGAAGCTGCATTAAAATTAATCTCTTCAGTATTTGAGCCATTTGGAGTCTCTAATATTTGGCATCTGTCCACCCATTTTGCTGGTACTGTACTGTATATTGCACTCACACTATCAGAATAGTTTTAAAAACCTCAGTTTCTATTTGTAAGAAAAGAGCCAAACCCCGAAATTACTTTTGACAGCAATTGTTCTCATACTGCATTTTATCTCCTACTTTATTTAGGATCTTGAAAGGAGGTTTATTCATAACTCATATTATGATGAAATAAATAACTAAATAAATAGAGATAAGTGCTCTAGTAAAATTTACTAAATTACTGCTGCAGTGCTGTACCTCTTATTATCTAAAGAAAAAAAAAGATGTAAAATTCTTGTGTGATATTAAAATGAGTTATACAAATTCCATTGTATAACTCATTTTAATATCACTGAAGACTGCCACAAGCATGAATAATATTTGTCATAACAGAATAATTGGATAAATTTCATGGGATTTTAGTCATGTGTAACTGCTGTTAGTGAAAAGGATCTTTATGGCCCCTTACTAATTTCTAATTGAGTCCTCTTAAAGAGCCTTATTTAATACAAAAAATCCTACCAACACCTGGGAGAAACAATATTAAACTACTTGTGGGAATGACTCAACTATTAACCTTTAACCTGAGTTAAGAATACATTCCTGACTGGCCTCTAATATTTCCTTACAAGATATCTAAGTTAAAATGGAAAGACTATTGGAGAGAGATGATTCCCACTGAACTATTACAAACTAATATTGATTTGTGGGCCCTGGCTTTGGAACTCTATAGACTTCTCCTTTCAGATCCCTGAGGACTGAGGCTTATCTATCAAATTCTTTAAAAAGGAATAAGTCTCAGTCAACCAACCTTCACCTGATTAACTATTAATAAACTACAGTATATGCATGGCATGTATATTAGAAATTGCTAGTCCATTTAGAACAGGATATAGTACAGTAATGTTTTGATTGAGGAGCAGATGGATTCAGAGATATAATGCTGCTGGAATAACATGGGAAGTCCATGGATAGGTCTGTTTATTTACTGAAATTTGATACAATCATTAATACAAAGTAACATTCCAGGAATATTATTCTCACTTGGACAATATAAGTATGATTAGAATTCTAGAAGAATGTCAGCCCTTTGAGATAGTCCAAGTCAAGAAACAGACTTGACAAGTTTTATTGGAACTCTACTTTATTGGTGTAGTCTATAGCAGGGGTCCTCAAACTTTTTAAACGGGGGGCCAGTTCACAGTCCCTCAGAATGTTGGGGGGCCGGACTATTTATTTATTTATTATTAAACTTGTATGCCACCCATCTCCCCCAACGGGTGACTCTGGGCGGCTCACAATAATAGTTTGAAAAAAACATGAATGAATTCTTATGCACACTGCACATATTATATTTGTAGTACAAAAAAAAACCAGGAAAAAAATTACAATAATTAAAATAAAGAACAATTTTAACCAACATAAACCCCACCCTGCATTGGTGGTCAGTGTCAGTAAATGTTATCCTCCCCCCGCCCCCTGCCCCCCACATTATTGGTCAGTGCCAGTGGCCATTCTACTTGAGGGGCAACCACACAGCCCAAATGGAGAAAGTAATAGGGCGCCCTGGACCCCACCGATCACCCTGCACAGAGGATCCCTCCCGCAGAGTATGAGGAAGTATGAGTTGAAGTGCCCCTGTGGTTGTAAGTGTGGACGGGCTGCCAAGTGCCTGAATTTTGATCATGTGACTGCAGGGGTGCTGCAACAGCTGTAACTTTGGGGACTGAGCATAACTACTAAATGAATGGTTGTTAAGCAATGGCTTAACAAAGAATTTGAGATGATGGAACAGGTCTGGGCAAGGAAGAGGAGTTTGGATATAAATGCAAGGAACAGAAGAGAAGAAAAAGTGAAACAGAAACTGAGTACAATGCTTTCTGCGGTCCTGATAATTTGAAAAGAAGTAGGTTGACCTGATTTCCAAAAATAAAAACTTGGATATACGAATATTAAAAAATGCATACATGTATACAAATCTACAAGTCAATTTCCCCAAAGTCACAGGCAAAAATTACCAGAAAAAAAAGGACACAAAGATGTTTAGAAGAGCTTCTCTGGAATGAAGCAACTTTAAGTAGTTCCAAACATTCCTGTCCCCTGTTGTGCTTTTACACTCTGTGAAAGATTATTTCCAGGCCAAATTAATTTAATAAATGACTAACAATCAGTTGACCACTCTCTCCATCATAAGGCTATCAGACCTGATCTGCAAAAATCCATTAGTTGTCAGCAAAGAGATACAGGAAACACTAACTTTGCTTCTTATTCTGGATTTCTGCAGACTAGTACTAATCAATCAGCCAGTAAAATGGATAATGGAATAGCTTCATTCCCATGTTTCCTTCCACCATAAGGTACCCTGAGACTTGATGAGTAATGGAAAGACACCATTTCTTTGGCTACTTGTTCCCATACTGTTCCGCCTGCTCTACCTTGAGCCCTCCCATTAGTTCGAGGATGCCTTCCCCAAAATCAGGACTGTCCCTGTAAAACTGGAATTTAATCTTGGAAATAAGTTTCAGGCACTGATAGTGCCTTCTGTTGACTAAAACCTAGTCATGGCAGCAGGTTATTGGGAATATTTTAAAGACATTCCCAAAGAAATCCATTGTGTGGGTAAAACAGGAAGGAACATAAAATGCAAACGTGAAGCATCATGAGAACGGGGCTCCTGCCGTTCTCCAAATAGGGCGCTTGTACTCATGAGATCTGGGGAAGACCAGATGGTTTCCGAGGGATTGCAAGAACGGGGTGGGCAATTGGGAGAAAGAATGACACAAGCAGCTTGGAGAATGACACACTGATCACCCTGCACGGAGGATCCCTCCTGCGGAGTACGAGGAGGAGAGCCGCTGGACCCAGTATACCTGTAATGTAGAAGAGTCCGGCTCTGCAGTCTCCCTCCTCGTGCATCGCCTGCAGCTCCCGACATAGCCCTGACGCTTCTGCTTCTGAGAGACAGCAGTGGCAGCCAATCAGACAGGCGGGCCGGATAAATGACCCTGGCGGGCCGTATCTGGCCCACGGGCCGTAGTTTGAGAACCCCTGGTCTATAGTAACAAAATCTTGAAAACTTAAGTGTGTTTTCCCTTCCCTACTTCTTATAACCCAGGGAGTCAGAGCAGAGTCAGCTAAATTCCCTTCTAATGTTTTTTTTGTTTTCTGTGTGTCATCTCTGTGTCTCCACAAAGAAGCAAAGAAAAGTCTCCATGAAAGCACTAAACAGTAAAGTGTAAAGTAAAGCAAAGCTTGGCCAGAAGATTATTAGCAGATATTGAAAAGAGCTTCCATATTCCACTTTTTCTTTTGACACTGACAATAAGAGTCAACCATTTATTGTAAAGTTCCTCAGATCTGCTGCAAAGAATGAAATTTTACAGAAGGCCTGAACCATCCAAGTGATTGATTGGAGAGACAGCAAGTCTCATATTATGTTTTTCCAGTGCAGAAAGATGTTTGATACATCAAAAATACTTCTCGAGAGAAGAAAGTATAATATTTTGTCAGCTTTCCAGCCGTCCTTGCTTTGAAATTATTAAAGAACATTCACAGATCATTTTATAATCCTGTGGAACTTGAGAAATATCTTCATTAAATTTCTGGTAAAATTATTTTGGAGGATTACAAATGTTATGCCTATCCGTTGTATCCAGGGTTTTAAACTTTGTTTTTAATTTCTAGTTCCTAATTAAGCATTTCCTTTTTATATCTTTATGTCCTTGGCTACAGGAAAACATAATGAATTTCAGGGTTTCTATTTCCACAGTTGGGCTTTATCTTTTTTTTCCTTCTATCCTCCTGGCCTGTTCTTCCTTTTAAAAAAAGACTTCATTTAAAAGGCATATATTTCAAAAAGATAATGCTGAAATTTTATGTTTATCTTTTGCTGCTTGTGGAAGTTCATAGTATCAAAAAATAAAATCTTTTAAAGCATTTTGCTGTATAGCTTGCAATCAATCCCTGACAGAAACAATCATTAATGGACAATCTTCTGTGCACCTAACAAACAAAAATGAAAACAATGGGAAGGGAAGGATAATCAATCCTTCATACTAATCTTGAAGAAAAGAAAGAGAGAAAGAGGAGGAAGAAAAAAGGGAGGAAAATCAACATTATGTAGTCTTATTCTCGCTTAACTTTTCCTAATCATTCTCAAATAACTGACATAGAAAGACCAGTCTATATCCATGTATTCTTCACAGAAATACAGGTGGACCTCATTGTTTATGGGGGTTACATTCCAGTGGTCAGTCATGGATAACAAAAATGCAGATAACAAATGTTTAAACCTCTAAGAATTGAGAGATTAGGTTCTGAAGCACTGGAAAATGACCAAAATAATCACCAGGGTAGGAGTATGGGCTTGATCACACAATCTTCTGCAGACTGATGCACCCCAGAAGAATGAGGTAATCCTTGGCTACCTTGCTTCTTGCTTGCTGATAAGGAAGTGGGATGGCATCTGTTTCCAGGACAGGTGAGTATCAACAGCACTTAAGACTTGTTCTGGTTTATACATTTTGAAATCAATCAGCTGCTGGAACTCTGCTGGATATCTTTATGCCTCATGGTCCAATGATACAACTTCCCCTGCCAGCTGGAGGCTGTAGCACTATTTCTTTCAAACCAACTTCTGCTTGCCTAGAAACCTCATTCAGCAGCCTGTTTCACAGACCACATCTAAAATGGCAATGCTGCTTAATGGATTTTTCGTAGTCCATTCAGTGGCACAGTTTTCCAGGCTTGCTCATCTGTTCACAGGATGAGAGCCTTTTCCATCTGTTCTAGGTGGGGATCATGGCAATGGAACATCACTCTCAGACTCTTGGATATGCCAAACATGCACTTATATGGATACTGGCTCGGCTTTTCTTTATGGTGTGGAGCCATAGTAATGTGTAACACATGCCACATTGTCACCATGAGCCAACCTGATCAGCAGCTTCACCTTTTTGCTCAAGGACAACAGTTTTGTGCACATTTGCCAGCTTTATCAGCCAAGCTATTCCAATAACTGTTTGCTCATTCCATTACTGAGGAAGACATACTTCAATATGTAGGAAGAAGAGGACCATAAGGTAAGATCACCTGCAGATCACCTGAATTGCTAGGAAATTGAGTGGAGCAGAGGCAGAGCTTTTTACCATGCGCTCACTCACTGGAAGGACATATAAAGTTAAAATGCTGCAGTTTGGGGGATTGTATGCCAGATTTCATATATTTATGCATTTTCAGAATGGAAGACTGTGCCAGAAACTGCTCGTATGTGAAACTGTTGGCCCTGGTATATTTATCAACGACAGTTATCTAGATCTGCAAATAACAAATTCACAGATAATGAGGTCCGTCTGTAATAAAATGTAACTTTATTTAAGACTATTTATAACTCTCTGTCCATATTGTTTATTTTTCTTTCCTGAAGAACCTCTTTTTTGTCTAAATTTGGTCCCAGTTTGTTTCCCCATCTATCCACAAATTGCATTCAAACACTGTTTCCAAAACTCCTTTGTTATTTGTTATCACCTTCCATTCCACCATTACAGTAACAGTTATGTTCTCTAAATTCAGATAAATGAGAAGGAAGAAAAAAACTTATTGATTGGTACACAAGAATCAACAGGGTCATATTTTCCCCATCTATTTCCTGGCATAAGTGTTCCATTAGACTGGTCAAAGCTGTTTGTATTCTAAATCAAGCTTGAAATAAAATTAGAATGGGTCTAATCTTATTTGGGTCTTATATGGGTCTAATTAGTGTTACAGTATGTGAAGATAGCATTTAATGAGGACCATTATGGTTATCATTAAATGCTATCTTCATATACTGTAACACCGCCAAAAAGGAATTCAAATTTTGAGCAGTTTCTAATTGTAACTGCTTGTCCAGCAATGGCAAATGCAGGCAAAACATCTTTAAGGTTTATCCTTACAAGATGTATCTGGATTGATCTGGAAGCCTGCTGTGTTGCACCTGGTCACCTAGTAGTAGATATGTTGTTGCCACTGTATTGTATATGTGATGGCATCTTGGACATATCTTAGATGAGAACCATGGAAGGATTCCATATTATCCTTATCCTGGAGCAATAGTATGGAGTCCTGAGTCAAAATGTATGTCTGATCCTATGCAGGGTTGAGGAACCACATCCACTTGCAATATACGTAAGGAACTGCTTGAAATAGCAGATTCAAAAAATATAAAGGCAGAGATATAGTAATATTATTACTATGTCCTCATATACAATAATAGATAGATGGCCAGATGAGTAAAGCAAGTGATTACTTTTGAGGCAGCTGGCCAGGAATCATCATGAGAGATGATAAACGGAAGATAAAAGAAGGGATCATGGTAGAGAAAGATCTGCTTATACAAAGAGCTTGAAGCCCACTATTGGTTCTACAGTTCAGAAAATGTTTTAGTAAGTAATTAAATGCTTGCAGAAGCCTGGAAGAATCATAACCAGGATTGGTTAACAAGAATGAATGGTAATTGTTTCTTTTACATTACACTCTTCTCTTTACTTCTGTCTTTCCCCTGAGATTTTTATTGTGTTTGACTACAGAAGTGTAAAAGGATAGAAATAGGACAATTTCTTGTGCTGTCCTGTCCACAAAAGAAACTTAAACTTAAAACCAGTTGAGTGAACTTGTATTTAAGTTAAATATTCAACTACTTACATTACTATGAAAAGAAAGCAATAATGTATTGTGTAAGTTTCTAATATTTTTTTTTAATTCAGTTTCTTTCTTCAGTCATAAATATTCTCAGAAATTAACTATGTCCTTTATAATACCCACTTCTAAGGCTGAATTCACACAAAGTGTAAATGAGATAGTAAAACTGCTCTTTTGTATTATTTAAAGCTATAGTATATAATGCTTTTGTTAGTGTAAGCATTTTTAATAAGACAATACAGGTAGTGCTCACTTAATGACCCTAATTGGGACCAGCAACTCTGACACTAAGTGAAGTGGTTGCTAAGTGGGAAATCATGTGATCACAACTGTGCTTTCTGGCTGGAAAGAGACAAGACTACTCAGTTTCACACCTTCAGCTTTTATTTGCCGCCTAGCCACTCCCCTGCCCTTAAGAATATTCAAGGGCCTGCTTGCTGCCTTGTAAACATTGAAAGCAATGTGATTATGCCAGCAGCCTGGGGCTGGGAGCCATGGGCACACTATGCAAACAGCTTACTCTCTTGAAATCCCTTCCTCTCCAGTCTCTCTGCTCTGTGGGCGGTGGGGGGAAGGGTCAGGCCAAGGAGAGATTGCCTACAGAAATCGCTTTCTTTTTTCTCCCCCCCACTTACAGAATGGAGAGATTGGACAGGAATGGATTTCAAGAGAGTACTATAAGCAGTTTGCTTAGCATGTCCTCAGCTCCCAACCCTGGGCTGCTGGTGCAATTGCATTGCTTTTGATGTGTAGAAGAGCAAACATCTTACTCTCTTGCAATCCCTTTCTCTCCAATCTCTCTGTTCTGTTGGGGGGGGGGCGTCAGGCAAAGGAGAGATTGCCTACCAAAATCACTTGCTTTTCTATCCCCCCACCCCACCATCACAGAGTAGAGAGATTAGAGAGAAAGAGATTTCAAGAGAGTGCTGTATGCTGTTTGTGTAGTGCACCCGCAGTTCGCAGCTGCAGGCTGCTGGCACAATCATATTGCTTTTGATGTGTAGATCAAATGACTTACTCTCTTGCAATCCCTTCCTCTCCAATCTCTCTGCTCTGCAAGGGGGGAAAAATTAAAAAACACAGGCCAGGCACAGGACAATGTGTACCGACTGTAATGATGATCATGTGACTGAGGGACTCTGTGAAGGTCATAAATGGTCGTAAATTGGCTATAAAGTTTTTTTCAGCACCATTGTAACTTTGAACGGTTGCTGAACAAATGGTCAGTAAGCGAGGACTACCTGTATATCTCACTGAACTCAGAATTATTTCAGAGAAAACGTTCATAGGATTTAAATTAATCTGCTAGTCTTCTATGTGCTGGGGATATTTTTTCCCAGGAAAGTATCCATCCATGCAATATCTTATTTTTTGTGTGAAATGATGTTGGAAGGATGCACCATTAGCAATTTTTCTGTTTACATGAAGTAGATTTCAGTATGACTTCTTTTTGGTATGCAATATTTTATGTATACTTTTATTACTGTCAAAAATTCATTCATCAATATAAAACTTGGGTAGGTTTTATTCAATACAGGGTTCCATTAAATCATGTAAGTTAGCCTATTAGTGGATGTTTGCTATGATAGCTAATGTGAATGTTCTGTAAAATCCACAGTGATATTTGAAAATGAATTAACTAAACTACTTCTTAAAGTTTTACAAATTTAGCAGGAAAAGGAGAATTTAAACATATCAATGTGGTATAATATATTGATGGATTAATTAGTTTCCTTTTTGTCAAGACAAATATTTTTCATTTAATTGTGAATATGATAGTTTTACTGAATGTCTTTTTTTCTATAAGAATCTTGTTCTTCTAACAGTGAGTTCCTCTAGAGAAATAACGAAGTATTCATGTAACAAAATTACTTCACCTACAAATGAAAGTCAATTGTTAATGAGATTACAGGAGATACAGTTCAATTAACATGGAATTGATGTTGAATATATATGCTTACTTCTGATATTGGTGACAGCTAAATTTATTTTTTCTCTGAACAATTGTTTGTCATGCATTTTTAAGAAATCTGTGCAAGTTTGGCATGCTGACATTCACAATGAGCATCAGTCATATAATTGGCTTAGCAGTGAGTGCTTGAAATATTTCCTTTCTTCCATTGGCTTTATAACATTTGATAGGAAGTATAAAGATTTGAAGGTGGGGATTTTTGACTGCTATTGTTAGTAACTTCTGTCAATGAACAAAATTCAGTGTTGTTAACAGAAGTGACTGCTACTGATACAAGGTCATAATGCATTGTGAATTTTGAAATTTCAGGCTTTAAAGCTCTAGGTTTTGAGGATAAGACTAAAATTAGATATGACAGTGACAGAGGTGTTTCCATAAATGAAGAATCTGCTGCAATAAAACAGAACAAAAATTAAATCTTTACGGCACATTGGATGAGGCATCTAACCTCATTTCCCTACAGCATCTTCCCACATGTGTATATCTCTTCACCCATTTGCCCAGTTAATGAAAAGGTTATATTGCGAAACAGATTTCAATACTGGAGGAGAGGAGCTTAATTACACACACACACACACATACCTTGCTCTGATAATGTACCGTTTTTCTTTCAGAACTGTCTTCATACATTTTGGCCCCATACTAGTAGGTACAATGTCTAGTCTCTCCTCTAAAAAGTCCTCCAAATCTTGGGCATAAAATCTGGTATTTAGGATTAACCAAAAAAAAAAGAGTAGAAAATATGAATCCTAGAGTATATGGACCAAATATGGACCAAATAGCTATTTAATTTCAACATTTCTAAACAATTTGAATTTGAAAATACAGGAAGGGTACTATTGTACCTGTGTCATGATTGTGGGCTTCTGAGAAGTATCTGCTTTGTCTCTATGAGAGACAAGTGGCCAGACTAGATATTTCATTGGCCTCATCCATAGAGAATGAATTACTCGTTTCATAGAGTATGTAGTAAATTTATGTAGTAAATTAATATATTCAGTGTTAGATTTTTTTCATTAATTCAGCCAAGGAATACCTATTAAAATGGTTTGCTGAATGGAATGAAAGAAGCAAAGGATTGAAAGACAGGGTTCAAAAGTACAGGTTGATTTTTAATAATTTGTTATTTAGCAAAAATTCTGTACATTGGTATATTGGGAATAGTTTAAATTTTACATATATTTCTTCCTTATTTTCTGTCTTTTGACTGAACTGGAATGGTGGTATATTACTTAGAGTAGGAGAAAATGATATAATTTGATTTTATACCTCAGAATGCAGGAAGAATGAAAGTTCATAACATTAAATTGAAAACTCTCTATAATAGGAATAAATACTTAGGCAAGATATACCTATTAAATACTTAGTTCAAGAAGTAGCATAGTATTCTGTGTGGTCATACTGCTATAAAATTAACAAAATTGATAAATTACACTTTCCTTCCTAACATTTTGTTTGGAAAAACATTTAGTCAGTTCCCAAGAAATTAAATATGTAAAGAAGTGTTTTATTTCTGAATCCTTCAAAACATCCTGTAATACATATTGCAAAAAAACAAACAATTCGGTGGACTGAAATGTCAAATGTGCATTTTCTTCCTCAATGTCCACTCCAGAATGGAAGAAAAATAAAGATGGAGAGGTACAAAAAATTGAAGAGAAGTGTAAGGTAGTGAGGTTATAGTTTAAGTGATGAGAAAGCATAAGGAAAGAAGAAGGACAACAGGAAAAAAAAAAGAGAACAATGCTGTTTTTTCATTTCTAATAGGTGGTGAGACGTAGGCATAGGCCTATCCTGGAAAATGTTAGTGGAGGGAAAGTCAGCTTATTTTGTTGGAGGGAGGACTTTGTCCAGGCAATAGAGAACTGAGTGTTACTTCCCTCTAAATACAGTATTATTTTAATTATGTTTTCATTTCCTTCCTTTCTTTTGGGATTCCAGTGAAATGAAGCAGAAGCTTGATGAAGAGGGTAACAAGTGCAGCATCCTTTCTAAGCAGCAGAGGTTTAATGAGCATTGTTGCATGCGTTGCTGCTCCCCTTTTACTTTTCTCATCAATACTAAACGACAGTGCCAAGACTGCAAATATAACATCTGCAAGAACTGCAGCTCTTATCAGAGGAAGGAGAAAGCTTGGCTCTGCAACATGTGTCAGCAAGCTAGGTGAGTGCATATTGTGATACAAGTACATGACTAAGCTGATGCCTGACTTCTCCCCCCCCCCCCCCATTATTACAAGTCATTAACACTAATGTCACATGAAAAGACACATTCGGTACTCCACAAGTACGGTATCTTTCTGTGGTGCTGTTAATCCATTGCCTCTCTGGAAAATCATATTAATTCTTCAGAAGATTTTGTTTTCTTCATGAAGCAAGTGGCTTGCTTTCTTCTTTAATTGTGCCTTGTATTCAAGATACTTTGATGAGCTGATATCTCAGTGTCCTGGTTTTAGGAAGTCAAAGTTAAACACCTCTCTACTCCATAAGGTAGGAGGAGTTGGCAACAATGATCAAGCACAAAAAAATAAATAAAAGAAGATAGGGAAGGAAAAAAAAATAGACTGCCAGAATTCTCTGCTGTGTGTTGTTTGAATTACAGTGCAGTTGTATGCAGTGGTGTACTGGGGCTGGCTCACCCCATTTCACAAAAGCTGATTCTTAAATTTTCTGGAATTTTGTGAGCTAATTGATAGCAGAATTTAGCCTCTCTGCCTAGCGTGCCACTCAGCTGTTCCACGGCTAGTGGTGCAGCACGATGGCAGCAACAGAGCTGGCAGAACCAGTTCTTAAACATTTCACATTACACCACTGACTGTATGTGTGTGTTTGGGGAGGGAGGGAAAGAAACATACATGGAATTCTTTCAGTAAAGAATAGAGAGAAAAGCAGGGGAGAAATGAAGTATTCAATGTTATTTCTGTAGTGTACCAGTGCCATACTAAAGCATCACTAGCTTTACCTACAGTCTTGTACATATTAAGGGACAGGTGGTATATATCCTATTTCAGTGCTGTGAACGGGGGCAGCTACTTTCGAATGATTCTATTGCTATGTTCAGTATTCTATATGCCTATTACCATTCTAAGAACCCTTAATGTTATGGGTTGAAGAGCAGGATCTTACCTAATCAAAATAGAACTAGGAGAGAATACAGATAATTGTTTGACTCTGCATATTAATATTGGTTGTTCTAATTAATTTTCATCACTAATGAAAAAATGTTAGAAGTAGGGAAGGAGTTAGTCTGTTTCTCCTTTCTTTAGGGAAGGAGTTAGTCTGTTTCTCTATAACATTGAACAATGGACTGAGTATTGTTAGATTCTGGCCCATCCACGCTCTTATCTTTGTCCATTTAGCTGGAAAAAAAAGCATTTCTTCCTATTTTATTGAAAAAAGGACCTAATTTTGAAAGATAACATTGGCATGAACATAAAACAATGTATTCTTTGATACATTAAAAGATTTTGTGGAACTTTGTTGCTACTACATGTGAATTCTAGGAGTATCTGATCAAGCAATCTGGCTGAGTAAAGGGAGTTTGCAAGGGAGTTGGAAGAGGGAGAAGAAAGAGGAAGAACCAAGGAGGGGAGAGACTGCTGACTGTTTGCTGCTGCAGATTGACTTCTAAATGCTACTGGCAATGTTCTAATGTTGCTGACTCCTGATAAGTGATTGTTCACTTTATGTGATTGGAGCATTGTTCTTGTTGACCTACTTGAGGCTCTTAAAGGTGTATTTAAAGAACCTAGTTTCCAGAGAGTTTTAGCGGGGGAGGACCTTCTTTTTCTTTTATTCCCATTCTTCTTCCAGGCTGGTCCTTACTGAGAAAGGCAGTTTCTGGGAGCTTGCAACCAGAGCAAGCAGGCAAGAACAAACAAGGATGTTCTGCCTGGGAGCTTGCCTTGGGGTGTTGATGGGGTAGGTTCCAAGTAACATGGAGAGCAAGGGATGAGATGACAATTCATCTGTCATCATCACAAGATTTGCAAGTTTGTCTCCCTGCCTGCAGAAGACTTAAACTACACTTGTTATAATGCAGACTTGTGTCCTTGTTGAAAGAGAAAATGAAGGGGTTTGAGGAGAGAGGAGTTTCAGTACTGCAACATAGCAGGAAAGATGTAAGATTCTTGAAGCTTTCTACATAAGTAAAGCAAACAAGTGAAGAGAACAGAAAGAACTCTGTTTGGCAGAATGGAAACATATGGCAGCATGTGACCCAAAGAAGCAAGAGGATCACAGAATACTTGGTCCCAGTGAAGCTCAGGAATCAGTATCAGGGTTTCCCACTAAAAAATTATCCACAGCTATTTGAGAAATTGTGCCAGGAACATACTGTGAAAGAATTTGAGACCTCGTGGACTGAAGTAACCCAAGTGTCACCTTGAAAAATAAGCAGCATGTCATGGGGGTGAGTTCGCTGCTGAGAGGAACCAAGGCAACTGTGTGCAGACCTGTTATGACATTGTGGGAGGTGTGCTATATTTCAGATGCCTGTATCCAGAATGTAATACTGAGACTATTCAAATTTACCAACAACTGCCCTTTCCTCTTGATTTATGTGGGAATGAATGATAACCCAGAAGAGACATTGAAAGAATTTCCAGGAGATTATGAGGCCTTAGACAAGAAGGTGAAGGGAATAAGTAGTTTTTGCATCAATTCTTCCAGTTATGGGTCATGGCACAAGAAAAGAAAACAGGATCCTGGAATGAGCAATTGGCTACATAAATGGTGTCACTGGAAGGGTTTACATTCTGCAACAATGGATTATGCTACTTTCACAATGGATTCCTGGAAAGAGATGAGTTGCATTTTACAAAAAATGGGAAGGAAGGGTTTGGCAGGCATCTCACCAGTCTCAACAGGATAGTGCTAAATTTATCAGCCCTTTGAGGTAGACCAGGTCAAGAAACAGGTATCACAGGAACCAGTAGAACTGTATTGTTATAGGGTATAATAACAGAATTTTGAAAGCCTGACAGATTCTCTATCCTTCCTCTTATGCCAAAGAGAATCAGGGCAGGGCAATCTTGAGGTTTTTTTATTCCTCCCTTTCAGACTAGGTTGATGTTTACATAATGAATGCTGAAATCCCTCCAGATTATCTCCATATTCTTCTATATGTCCTGCTCTTTTTATACAACTTAGAGAACTGCTGTGGTCAAAGGAAGACAGCACTCTTCTTCTCTTAGCTAACGGGCACCTGACGTTTCCGGAAGGGTCACCAAATTGAATTCAGTTACTTCAATAATCTTATTTAGAGATAGATAGATAGATAGATAGATAGATAGATAGATAGATAGATAGATAGAATGTATTTTTAGAGTATAGTATTTAGCTAAGTGTTAATATTGCATTTTTTTTTCTTTTCTTTTGGTCTTTGACTCTAAATCATATGAAATAAAAAATAAATAGCAATAGCAAATGACAATAATTCCTCTAATTCCTTTACAAGATTCTTTTTCCATTTTAAAAAGAAGAAGTTGTTTGTAACTGTGCAATTCAGTTAAATCCAGTTTTAGGAGTAGTATCTAAAATGAATTGCAGAAGGACATATTTTTTGGGCTTTCTCTCTTGCACTTGTATTCTGAGTTGATGTACCTCCTAGATGGTGCAATGAAAACAACAGTATATTGCTTGCAAGGTTGCCTTTAGATTACAGATTCTGCTTGCATAGAAGACCATGAATATGTTTGGTTGAGAACCAATAATATGCAGTAAATGTTAGACAGATTATAATTGTAATCCAATGAGATTATGGATCTGAAAGTTAACATTAAGGTATGTAGATGCGTTTGTGTAGCCTGGTACAATGTTTACTAAAGATGGGGAAGTCAGTGGAATAATTTTAAGATGTATAAATGGTGGTAGAAAGATGGTGGATATATGTGGTTTGTTGTGAAGAGTTAACATTTATTAAAAGAAGCAAATCTTTGTCCACTTTGTGGACAAAGTGGGAGTTAGATATGTCAGGCAAATAGGGAGGGAGGGAGGAAGGAGGGAAGGAGGGAGGGAGGAAGTAAGTTAGTTTGAATACCAAAAAGGGTGACCAGTACAAAAGGAGCATATTGAGATGGTTGGGTCATACAGAAAGAATGAATAAGAGTCAAAACATGAAACAAATATATGACGAAGAGGAATGAATTGAGAAAAAAGAAAAATACCTAGGAAGTTGTGCTTCAGTAGAGTTGATCAGAACTTCAGAAAGAGAGAGGTGAGACATTTAAAGAAGAAAAGACAGTTTACGAATATGGCAGAAACAAGAAGGATTGCACGGATAGATATGGAAAGGTATAGTGAATGGTGCTGATGTAAGTAGACTTAACTATATTTCCTTATTTATTATATCCTGTCTTTAATGTCTTTTGCTTATGACTTCTTACTCCTTCTCTGCACTTTGCATAATGTTGCTTGCCCTGAAATAGAGGGCTATGAATAGGTATACACTGTTGCACTCCCTTCTATCAATTGTGTTCCTTATCCTTCATACCTCTAAACTTCCGATACTGCTGGATGTTTCCTATAGATTGACAGGGGAAGAAGTACCTCTGTTCAGAACTGCTGAGCAATCCTCAACAATTTTGGGATAAGAGAGTTCCCACCACAGCTAATATTTCACCCTCAGACTTTCTTAAATATCTTCACATCCTTGTGTGACACCTGCAGTGACTCCATGGCTATTTAGATCATTCTGGAACCTCAGCAGTTCAAAGATAAGGGGAGAGAGAAACTAAGTGGTACTTAGTTTGTGAACCCTTTTAAATTTTCAATATTTCTACAAAAATATGACCTAAAATTCGATCTGTTTTCCACACAAGTCCTAAAACTAGTTAAAGAGAACCCAGTTAAACAAATGAGTCAAAAACATTATACTCTACTTGTTCATTGATTTATTGTAGAAAATGATCCAAAGCTACATATTTGTGTGTGGCAAAACTGTGTGAACCTCTTGGATTTATCAGTTCATTTAAAGGTGAAATTAGAGTCAGGTGTTTTAATCAATGGAATAATAATAAGATTTGAGTGTAGGAGATCCTGCCTGCCTTATTTAAAGAAGAGAATTCTGGGTATTCACTATCAAAGTCTGATCTTCACAACTCAGATATGTGGAAGTGTGTCATGGCTCAAAGAAAGGAGATTTCTGAGGATCTCCAAAAAACAGTTGTTGATGCTCACCACGCTGGAAAAGGTTACAAAATTATTTTCAAAGAGTTGTCTACTGTCAGGCAAATTGTGTACAAATGGAAGCAATTCATCATCATGATTACACCAAGAGCAAGGTGTGTAACACTCTGAGAGATCTCAAAGAACCCCAGGGTAACACTGAAGGAACTAAAGGCCTGTCTTGCATTGGCAAATGTCAATGTTTGTGAACCACCATCAGGTGAACAACAATGGTGTGCATGGCAGGGTTGCAAGGAGAAAGCCACTACTCTCCAAAAAGAACACTGTTGTCCATCTAGTTTGCAAAAGACCACAGGGATAAGCCAGAAGACTATTGGAAGAATGTTCTGTGGATGGATGAAACCAAAATAGAATGTTTTGACTTCAGTGAAAAGTGTTATGTTTGGCAAAAGGAAAACGCTGCATTTCAGCATAAGAACCTTATCTCATCTGTGAATGATGGATCTGGCAGTGTCATGGTTTGGGCCTGCTTTGCTGCCTCTGGACCAGGACGGCTTGTCATCATTGATGGAACTATGAATTCTGAATTTTACCAGCAAATTCTACAGGAAAATGTCAAGGTATCTGTCCATGAACTGAACCTCAAGAGAAATTGGGGCTTGCAGCTAGGCAGTGACCTAAAACACACAAGTCATATGACCAAAGGACGGTTAAAGCAAAAGAAAGTTAATGTTTTGCAATGGCCAAGTCAAAGTCCTGATCTTAATCCTATAGAAATATTGTGGAAGGGCCTGAAGCGGGCAGTTATGTGAGGAAGCCCACCAACTTTCCTGACTTGAAGCTGTTCTGTAAGGAGGAATGAGCTAAAATTCCTCCAAGCCAATGTACAGGACTAATCAGCAGTTAATGGAAATGTTTATTTGCAGTTGTTGCTGCCCAAGGGGGGCACACCAGTTACTGAAAGGAAAGTTTCACATGCTTTGTCACACACAAATATGAGGCTTTGAATACTTTTCCTCAATAAATAAATGAACAAGTATAATGTTTTTGACTCATTTGTTTAGTTGGGTTTTCTTCATCTAGTTTTAGGACTTGTATGGAGACAGATCGTGTTTTAGGTCATATTTATGCAGAAATACTGAAAATTAAAAAGGATCCACAAACCTTTTAGCACCACTGTATATTATTATTCCAACACTATACAAATATAGTTTTCTGTATTACAAACCTTAAGGAAAAAAGATATTAAAAGAAACAGTACTAATTTCTATTCTGACCAAAGGCACTCACTAAATTTCAGTCAGTCTGTATTAGGACAGCTTATTTATCCAACACAGCAGTAGCTTTCTTGTAGCATTTTTTGTGGAATTCTTTAATATAGTAATTTACGCTTCACTGAAAGTATATTCCTCTACCTCAGCAGACTCTGAATTTTTCTTGGGGAGTAAAAACTTATATAAATGGCTAGTTTTAAGTGCATTTTCTGTGGAATGCAATTTTTTGTCCTTCCTATACCCTATTTAGTTTAGTTTAGTTTAGTTTAGTTTAGTTTAGTTTAGTTTAGTTTAGTTTAGTTTAGTTTAGTTTAGTTTCTTTCATTCATTCATTCATTCATTCATTCATTCATTCATTCATTCATTCATATTTAGAAGCTTCCCAAATCCAGATGAGTCTGGGCAGCTTACAATTAAAATTTAAAAAAATAAAAATAAAACCAAGGAAAAAAGAACCATGTACTTTCAGTAAACATGCAATATAACAAAAACAACTGACACAGGGTCAACATGCACCCTAGCTCCAAGCCTGGAAGAATAGCTAAGTCCTCAGTATTTCAGAATATCATCAAGGTAGCCATATGGATCTCTGTGGGAATGGTGTTCCGGTGGACAGGAGTCGTGACAGAGAGAGCACACTTCCTAGGTCTCTCTAGATGGCATTGCTTAATTCAAAGTACCTGGAGTGCCTGGAGTGCTCCCACTCTATACCTGGAGTGATCCCCTAATAGCCAGGCCCTATGCCATGAATAGCTTTATAGGTCATAACCAGCACTTTGAATTGCACCCAGAAGCAAACTGATGACCTTGCAGCTTGTGGAGGGCCTCCTGATATAAGAACAGGCACATCTGGTGCACCAGATGGATCTGCATACAGGCCATCCTGGACACCACTTCCACCTACTCCTTGAGCAGGATCTGTGAGTCCAGGATGACCCCTAGATTGTAAACCAGTCTCAAATGAGGAAGTGCCACCCCATCAAAGACTAAAGATGAAAAGTCCCTAGATCTAGTAGGGGCCAAATAGCCACAGCCACTCAGTCAAGTTAATATTGAGTCTGAGTCTGTTTCTCCCCATCCAGACTGAACAGTCTCCAGTCACTGGGCCAGAACGTTTATAGCATCACCTGGGTGGCCTGCAGTCAAGATGTATAATTGGGCACCATCTGCATGCTAATGAAGCTGTACTCTGAACCAATGAGTGACTTTATCCAGTGGTTTCATATAGAAGTAAAACAGGACGGGGGAAAGCATTGAACCATGAGGCACTCCACAGATGAGCAGCCATGGACACAACCTTCCCCATGTTAACACCATCTGGAACTGACCATAGCAAAAGGAGAACTACTGTAAAATGGTGTCTCCCACACCCAAACCCTGCAGCCAGTCCAGAAAGATACTATGGTCGATGGTATCGAAACCACACAGAGATGAAGGAACAGAAAGATAGATACCCACCCTCATCCCAGCTCCATCATAGGTCATCACCAAGTGGAATCATACTGGACCCTCGTCTGAAACCCAATTAAATTGGGTCCAGATAATCAGCTTCCTCCAAGATGCTCTGCAGTTGTTTGTTGTTGACCACTTTCTCAATAACTTTACCCAGAAAGGGAAGGTCGGAGACTGGATGATAATTGGAGACTCCTCTTTGACAACAGAGCATACCACTGCCTCCTCAAAGGCAGAAGGGACCATATCCTCTCTCAAGGAAGCAGACCTCACCACATGAACTCAACTACTAGTTATCTCTTTGGCTAGCTAAACAACTCAGGAGGGAGTGAGATCAAATGAACAGGTGGTCAAACTCATAGTTTGCAGGACCTTGTCCACATCATTGGGAGTCACAGGTTCAAACTCACTCCAAATGACTCTACAAGGTCATGCCCTGGGTACTTGCACTGGACTTACCCAATTGAAAGCCAACTCTGAGCTGATCCAAGTGACTTTATCCACCAAGTAGCATGAAAATTGTTCTCAGAGGTCCTGCAGAGGTTCCTGTGGCCCATTACTACCCAGCAAGGATTGGGTCACTGTAAACAGGGCCACTGGATGTCTATCAGGGGACACAATAAAGGTAGAGAAATAGTGATACTTTGCCAACCTTATTGCCATGATGTAGTCCCACATATAGGCTCTTATCCATGTTAAATCTTTGTCTTCCCACAATGATGCTCTAGGCATCTCTTCTAGTGCTTCATCTCTCAGAGCTCCAGAGATAACAAAGATGCACTGTGCAGGAAGAGGCCAAATAGGGACCATACAGTCCAAGGCTTTCACCACATGCCCATTCCAGGCTGCAACCTGGAAGACCAAGGCTGAACTGCATATGAGGTCCATAGGGTGAACCCCAAACTCTCTCTAGAATCTCTCTCTCTAGAATAGGGTGGGTTGATCTAATACACTCTATTTCCCCACAGAGACAGATAACACCAATGAGCTGAAAGGCAATCAAAGAGTGATCTGTCCATGGCAACAGACTGTTGGTAATGTCCTCCAATATCAAATCACATCACAACTGTCTTGAGTCAAAAACCAGATCCAAAGTGCAGCCACCAGTATGTATCTGGTCTTCAGTCACTGAGGCAGATCCATGGAGGCCATGAATTCCTTAGTTGGTACAGATTCAGTGTTGCCTTGTTTGGTCCCCCCTCTTTTCCTTTTAAACAAGATCTTCTAGAGTTCATGTACAATAATGTCTGAGAATATAGTTTTATAAAGTAATTTGTAGGACTAAATAAAATTGAAGTTAGGATGACATATTTTTCATTAGACAAATACAGCACTGAACTGTAAGTATTTAGCATGCTGGCTTTTTTATTATTATTGTAAGCAGCTAAAGGGCAAGCTGTATTAATTGAAATAGGGAAAAATGCTAAGAATTCTTCCTATCAAGAGTAAAACTAAAAATTAGTAATGACAACAAAAATCCTTTCATGTATATCTACCTCTTCATTTTTCTGTCACAAATATGAAGTGCTTTCTTAAGGTGGCTTTCATAGCAATAGATGTAAGGGTGATCATTGATTTGACATGCATTGATTTGACATGCATTGATTTTTATTAGCAGGTAGTCACTCATCCAATTATGCACCTATTCAAACCTGCAAATTTATTCAATGAAAGCAGTTCTGATGATGCGAAATAATGAAAAGAACACGTATGCATACAGGTGAAACTCGAAAAATTAGAATATCGTGCAAATGCTCATTTATGTCAGTATGGCAACTCAAAAGGTGAAACCAGTATATGAGATAGACGCATTACATGCAAAGCGAGATATTTCAACTTCAGTAACTTCTTAGGTTACAAATATCAAATTAAATCTAAGCTATTAGGCATCAGTATGAAACCAGAAGAATTAAGAAATGCAAAATTGAAAAAAAGAGAGATTAAATACCTAGAAATTTAATTCCTTTAAGATTGTGTTGAACAAAATATTGATTCATTAATAAATAAGATGAGCCAAACATTTAATGAACAATACAAACTGAAATAAATAATAAGATTTTAGAGTACTCTCCTACTTGCTTTTATTTCTTTCAAACACAATTTGAATATGCAGAGATAGAGAAGGAGAATATAGAATAAATAAAGCATATTTATTTATTTATTTATATTTCAAATTTAGTCACCACCCATCTCACTCAATGAGTGACTCTGGGCAGTTTACAGTAAAAAACTAAATACTGGTTAAAACAGTGATTAAAATACAATAAACCAATGTTTAATTAATAAATAATACTTTTCAAGGTAATTAAATGATGGTTGTTAACCTGCGGGAGCATCTTCAAGATGCCAGCCACCCCCAGGGTTGGTTACCCCTCCTCATACCCCATGCGAGTTGGCAGAGTAATATTTTAATTAATTAGTTCAATAATGATGGAACTAAAGTTAAGATTACATTGCTTTTCCCTTACCTGATAGTAAATCACTTTATTTGGCTCTTGTTAGGAAACATATATAATTCTGCTCAGATATGTGGGCAGTCTCACACTGGTACTGTTCCCACTCCTCAGTCTCTCAGAAGTACTTTGGAGTTGCCTAATGTCTTGAGGTACCCATCACTGATATTTCCAATTGACTAATAAGAGCAGGTGAAGAATGTCATTCAAGCAATGCATTCTTCCCTCCCCCCATTTTTTAGTTCATTAAATGTTTGTTTCTTTTGTTATTTCCACAAATAATCTGAGGAGTTGGAACAGGATGAACTGCAAAGTCACCAGGGAGTTATTTCTTGGCTGTATTTAAAATTTATGTCAAACATGGTTGAACAAAACAATAGGATACAAAACTTCTTTTGGTTCAAGGGTCACACTTGACATATTGAGACTGTGCTGCAAAAGTGGCCAAGGGGTTATGTGTATGAAGTGGATAATATATACTAGAAGTAATTATAATTTTGTTATTCATTTTTACTAGGAAGTAGTACCCCCAATTATTCTTTAAAATATCAGAGTTTAATCCAGTACTAGGTATGGAAATGGAGATTAAAAGTTGTATTTGTGTTTCTTAGCATGCATTGTCCTCATAATTTAGAACAAAGTTTTGTAGAAAATTTCCTTTAACAATAGTTTTAAATAACTATTATTTTAAATAATGTTATTTAAAAGAACCAAGTCATATGTTTGTTAAATATCTTTGTTGTTTAAGCAGGGACTGCTTAATTTTATCAAGGGAGCTCCTTCCTGCACATCCCAAAGAGAAGAACCAACAAAGGTGCCTCTACTGGCAGGAAATGTTCCAAGTACATTTCAGCGATAGCATCAGTGTACACTGACTCATATTCACTACACAAACATATATATACCCACTTATCCCATATAAAGAATTGGAAGGAACAGTTTGAAGCTCCTTCCAGCTAATCTGAACTGCCCAATTCCTTGTCTAACAAGAGAAACCATAAAAGTTATCTGAGTACCTTCTAGCAATAGCATCTAAACCCTGTTTCTGTGCCATTGCCTTTGTTTTGGACAATTGAAAAGAAGCAGGAATAAGCTTCATCTGCTATCTTTTTTTAGGTACAATTACAGTATCATTCCAGATATTCAATAAATCTGGAAGTCTAGAGTCGCCTCAGCTTTATAAGATAGCATCACAACTCTATTATTTATGGTATTCATTTATAATATATAATATAAAATATTTTCCCTTGAATATAGGCGTTTAGTTTAGCTTAGCTTAGTTTAGCTTAGCTTAGCTTAGCTTAATTTAGTTTAGCTTAGTTTAGCTTAGCTTAGCTTAGCTTAGCTTAGCTTAGCTTAGCTTAGTTTTTCCTCTTTAGATCAAGATTGGAACTTTTTCCAGCCCTGGTCTAAGTTACATATGCCTTATGTAACAGCAGGATTTGTAAACAAAATCACAAAAACTGTCAGGCATAGCTGAGGCATAGACTGTCTACAGTTGTCCATCCCCTGTAGGGCTGCACATTTTTTTTCTAGTACAGTTGGTAATGTTTTATTAATGTTTTATATACTATCCTGCATTTTCATCAAAAACTATGCTCAAGATAGCACACAATAAAACTATAACACAAAACAATTAACACCAGTAAAAAGCACTGCAGTAAAATAGATCACATAAGACTTAGGTATTTTCATCTGTTTGTTAAGGTGATCTGTTACAGAGATGCTGATTTATACAATAATTATAAATGCATATTTCAAGATTGTGGATATCTGCAAGTTTGTTATGCTGGGGGATAAGATCTATTACTTGATGGATTAATGGGACTGTCATCATATATGAAACATTGAGAATCCTGTCAATCTCTCTTCCTCATTCCAGCCCTCAGTATTGTTGGAAGTGCTGTTTAATGAGTCTGTTGTTCTGTTTTTACTGACAGTATTTATAGGAATAAACTCTACTTAAGCAATTTGCTGATGTTTTTCTTAATTCCTTTTATGTATTAGTGCTTTATAATCTTGAATGAATGCTAACGGAGCTTAAAGTTTACTGACAAAATATTAGCTATTATACGAAACACAATCACTTGTATTTTTCCTACTGCAGCAATTTTAATTTATTTGTCTAAGAGTTTATTTCACATATGAATAGAAATTTCAATAGAAATATTATCTTTTTAAGTTGAAATATAAATATATTTCTGCTTGATCTGCATGGTGTATGGCTTCCTTTTCTGCAGATTTCTTGCTTCCTATACTCTAAACTATTTTAATAACTATAGAATTGCAAATATATTTTTCTTTATGTTGGTCTTTGACCATAATAAAGATTTGATTTGATTTCATTTGATTTGATAGCTTCTTGGTTATAGCTAACTCTGGACATACTTTGGTCCTACAGTCCATATTGAAAATCTAGACATTTTTAAAAAGACATTCAGAATTATGTTTTTGCATGTGTGTGAGGATAGATCTATAAATTTAGATATCTTATGAGAACTTGCAAAATTGTTATGATTTTATGAAACCTTACACAAGATCAACAAAGCCTTCTCAGATTTTGCAAGCACATTAGATGCTGGAAGTCATCTTATTTGGATAGAATAACACCAGTCCCTGCACTAGCATTGGACTTTTTCTCAGTGACACCTTTCCAGACCTTTTTATCTTCTTCATCCTAGCCCTGCTTATGTAGGCCTTTTCAATCACCTATGACTAAAGAAGAGCTGAAATGAAACAAATGCAATTTTGAATTGTAGATACCATAACAAGTCCCTTTCCCCAGACTTTCAGCTGAAAACACTAGGCCAGGTCAGTATCTGTAGTTGTCTCTGATTCATTAAATTGGGGAAGGCAACAGTAAACTCCAGAAGGAAACAGTAAACTCCAGAAGGCAATGTTTGGAGAGGAAGTGAGAGAAACAGCCACAATTCTCAGAAAGCTACCAGATGCTATAGAAAAAACAAAATGTTATGCTGTCAGTGGACTTTATTGTCTGTTATGGATGATCTTACTGTCAGCATCCTCTGTGGGACACCACTGGATGGGCTGCATTACAGTTCTGACAAGTGAGTCAGGAACTATGGGCAAATTTTCCCTTGCCATTATGTTCTTCCTGGAAGTCAAGGTAATAGCCTGTCATTTTCAAACAGAATCAAAATTACCTTAAGACAACACCTTTAAAAAAAACTCCTGCTTAGCTAGCCCACAATAAATCTATTGCCTCGTTATTGTAGAAGGAACATTAATATCAAATAAATGTGAAATCCAATGAACTCATTATATTGTAATGTACAGTATTCTCATCTCAAGAAGATGAGATATAAAACACTACAGTTTTAAAGAAAAACTTGTTTTTTTAATGTTTAGAATTAAAAATAAGACCCTTGTAAGGAGCACTTTAATGATACTAATTGCTGACCTGTCATTTAAATGCATTAGTCTGTGTCATAATTGTTTTCGTTAAATGCGTAAGCAAAACAGAACAAAATAGATTCTCTTCTGTAAGCAAATGGATGCATCACACACGTAAAAGAGATGCTGAACAGGATTGCAGCTAGTTCTCCTATAGCTTAGATGAGTCATTTTAGTTCTGACCTGAAGTACCTGCCAGGGAGTTATGTTGGCTGAGAAACTCATTCTGTACTACACACACCAGCCCTCATATTCTGTACTTGTCACGGCATTAGCATAGTGAACATGGGAAAATTCTACTTCAAGAGGTCCAGACAGTGAAAGGGTTAAAGGTAAATTGGCTGTCCTGTCCATGCAGGTAATGGGCACAAACAACCATAGCATGGGAAAATCAAAATTCTGAGGAGCCCTCTCAGGTTAGAAGGCCATGGATATGACCTTGGAGAAACTATGCAGAAATTGTTACAAAAACAAAAGCAGGCTTTAAGCCCAGCAAACAGAGAAAGCATGAGAAAAAAGCTCAGATTGGCTCCACCTTAATTCACTGGATTTAAGAGGGAGGGAAAGGAACACAGTCAGGCTTTCAAGATTCTGCTATTATAGCCTACACCAATGAAGTACAGCATTCTTGTGAAGTCAGTTTCCTGATTTGGCCTACCTCAAAGAGCTAATATCAATTTTATTTATTTTATTTATTTCATCAAATTTATATGGCTGCCCATCTCACACAAGGTGACTTTGGGCGGTGTACAATAAAACCAATGATTACACATATTATAAAAGCAATTAAAACAATTAATTTAATTATTAAAACCAAAATTGTGTGAGGGTTAAGATCAGAATGTTACACATGATGTAGCCACTGTGCGGGGTCCCTGCTGCCAAGGGATCCCCACTCCTGATGAAAAAAAACATGTTTTGAGAGCTTTCCAGAAGGCCATAAGGGTTGGGGCTAGCCTCACCTCAGGGAGGATGATGTTCCAAAGGGTGGGTGCTGCAGCAGAAAAGGCTTGTCTCTTAGCTCCCGTCAGATGGACAGGACCTGCAGCATACCTCTCCTGGCAGACCTGATGGGATGGGCAGAGGCGGTCCCTCAGATAACCTGGCCCCATGCCATGTAGGGCTTTAAAGGTCAAAACCAGCACCTTGAATTGGACCCAGAAGCAAACTAGTACCCAGTGTAGCTTGTGAAGCAGAGGTGTAACATATATCCTTCTAAAAGCACACATAACTGCCTGTGCCATTGTACTTTGTAGCAGTTTAAACTTCTGAATACTCTTCAGGGGCAGCCCCATGTAGAACGCATTACAGTAGCCCATTTGGGAGATGACAGGGCATGAATAACTGTGCGCAGAGTCTTGTGATCCAGGAATGGGCGCAACTGGTACACAACATGAAGTTGTGCAAAGGCCCTCCTGGCCATGACTGCCACGTGCTCCTTGGGCATGAGTCGTGAGTCCAGAAGGACCCCCAAGTTGTGCGCCAGGTCTGTTCGGGGCAGTGCTACCCCATCCAGTACCAAAGATTTGGGAGGCCCTAAAACCCAAAGCCACTCGGTCTTGCCAGGGTTCACTTGAAGCCTGTTGTCCCCTATCCAGACCCCTACAGCCTCCAGGCACCAGGACAGGACATTAACAGCATCACTTTCATTCGCCAGCAACAGGGACGTACAGTTGAGTATCATCAGCATATTGATGATACCTCACCCCGTGGCTACGGATGATCTCTCCCATCGGTTTCATGTAGATGTTAAACAGGAGTGGAAAGAGCACTGCACCCTGTGGCACCCAACACAGTAGAGGCCGAGGGCGGGGCCTCTCACTCCCAACCAACACTGACTGATATTGGCCACAAAGGAAGGAAGAAAGCCAGCACAATACAATGCTGCTCACTTCCAACCCATGGAGCCAATCCAGAAGGTCGATGGTATTGAAAGCCACCAAGAAGTCAAGAAGAGCCAGGATGGACACACTACCCCCATCCTGCTCCTGCAAGAGATCATCCAAAAGCATGACCAATGCTGTTTCTGTCCCATGTCCAGGCCTGGATCCTGACTGAAAGGGGTCCAGGTAATCTTGAATGCCTGATTGTGTTTTCTCTTCCCTCCCTCTTATACTCCATTGAACTCTGAGGATGCTTTTGTTTCTGCATAGTTTCTCCAATGTTATCTCCAAAGTTGCCTTCAGGGTTTTTATAAGAGGATGGGACAATCTCCATACTGCCTGCCTGCCTGCTTCCTCCTTCCTTCCTTCCTCCCTCCCTTCCTTTCTTCCTTCCTTTCGCATTTTTGTTTCTTCCTCTTCACTCAAAAATTGCTTTACCTGTATTACATACTATGCATCTGGTTAAGTATTTTGTGAACATTTCCTGATCCACTTTAAATATTTTAAGCTGACTCTTATTGATATTCAACAGTACTCTTGAAATGCTTCTCATCTTATGTAAAATAAGTACAGGCTACATTCTGATAATGTACAAATGCTATTATATAATATTTGCAGTCAAATGTTTGCTCCATATTTTCAAGGACTGGCTAATTAGTAATTGACTCTGCTGGGTTAGCTGTGTTGTCAAAAGAGCCAAGAAATGGATTGTAAGTGGCAATACAAGTAACTTTATTTTTCCAAACTGTTAAATTGATCGAATAACTGAACATGAGTTTCCACAATCTATGTGTATGTTTTTATCCTTCTATCTCCTTTCAGCCAGATAAAGCATCATTTGGTATAATATGTAATTTTTAAACAGTGAACTGGGAGCTGTTCCTCAGTGCTTCCCACCCATCCTTGAGTCAGTAGAAAACTATACATGTATGAAATTTGCTGTCTAACTGTGTATCCCTATCCTGCTATTATTGCCTGTGTTTGAAGTCACTGTAGTCAACTTTAGTCAAAGTCCAATGTTAAGTGTAACAAAACCAGCAGTTTTTATATAACTTCAACAGTGTCAGAATAATAAGGAAAATTCTGCTTTGATACCAGTGTAGCTAAAGATGACTTAAGCCTACCTGACTCATGAGCTAGGGCAAGAAGAAACATGGAATTATAATGGGAAAAAAATGTAGCCAGGGATTATTTCTGCTCTGGCTAGATGCAAACAGAGAAGGCCCTGCCTTTAAAATACAAAATCAACATTTTTAGTATCTGATTCCTGGTTGAACATGTAGTGAATATACAGCACTGCTGGAGAAAATTGTGTATTTAAAACCATCACTTTTCAAATTAGTGAGTTATGAAGAGAAGTAAACAGAAAGAAATAGCCATTCCCCACTGTCAATAAGATTGTGCTTACAAGCCACATAAAGCATTAATGCTGTTTTGGCGGAGTGTAAAATTGAAATTATTGTGCTAATACAGTATGTTTAACTTTTATTTGCATAAAAATACATAGAGAAACCGAGTAGGAGGCTATGTACGCTATATTCAATAGCACCTGATTTGTTGATTCAAGGGACCCAGTGTGCTGTAGGGGTTAAGGTGTTGGAGACCAGGTTCTATTCTTCTCTCATCCATGGAAGCTCATTGGGTGAATTTGGGCCAGTCATTCTCTCCCAGCCCATCCTATCTCACAGGGTGGTGGTGGTGGTGGTGGGGAATAATAGGACAGAGTGCTATCTATGCCACCTGAAGTTCATGAACAAAAGCAGAATATAAATGCAATCAATCAATCAATAGATCTTTTCATCTTCCTTCCTTCCTTCCTTCCTTCCTTCCTTCCTTCCTTCCTTCCTTCCTTCCTTCCTTCCTTCCTTCCTACATTTATTACATTTTTACACTGCCTGACTCCCAGTGACTCTGGGCAGTTCACAGATAAAAACATACAGAACAATAAAATGATACAGTGATAAAAACAAGGAACAGAAGATGCAAGCACTGCCCAGAACAGGGCTTCAGCCACACTCACTAAAGGCCTAGGTGAAGAGTCAGCTCTTCAAGCAGGATGGTGGCCATCCAGATCTTGGAGGGAACCTCATTTCAGAGGGCAAGCACTGCAGCAGATAAGGTGTGCTTCTGGGGCCCCAATTGTTTCATTGAAGGAATCTGGAATGTACCAATTCTGCCAGATTGAATCAGCTGGGCAGATATTCATAATTACTCAGTGACTCAGGGTTTCCTGGGACATAATAGCATCACACTTAATTATGGAACTCAAAGGTATTTTTCTGAATTTTTTAAAAGCAAAAGAAGCTCAGGACTGAGCTTGATATTGTTGAGTTGTGGTTTAACAAATACTTCTTCCCTACTCTCAGACACTTCTGCTGTATTCTGACTGTTGGCATATTTCCAGATATCCATAGCCTCTCAACGTGGGAGGATAGAATATTATATACAAGTTTTCCTATAGACTTCACATCTCTATTTTTGCAAAAAGCTTGAAACAATTTGGAGATGAAAGTTGAATTTGAACAGATGCAGCATAAGAAATTCAGATGGGGAAAAGGAGCTTCATTTGTTAAGAAATCTTGAGATGAATTTTAATTGCCCTTTGTTATTAATAGTGGTGAGATCTTCCTTTTCTTAGCTGAGATTTTCCAGTTGTTTGTTAGCACGCCTGAAGTGAGGAATATACTGTATTTCTTGGTCAGAATATCATTTTGTCATATTTTTGCAGTTTGGCCTATTTTTGAATCAGGTTACAAAATTAATTTGTATACCATAAACTGGATTAATTATTAGTTTTTAAATGGAGATAACTTTAATCTTTTTTCTTTGCCAATATGTTTATTCTTTAGGAACTGGTTAGCTATTGTTTAAGAATCCTTGAGATACAAAGCTTATAGAAAGAAAAACATCTTAGATAATTTTAAATAGCTAAGGTTTCATCTTTTGATTTGTTCATATCTGCCTTGTGCAAATTATTATATATATATATATATATATATATATATATATGAGAAAAAGGGTGTATTTATAGTTTTTAAATTTTATATACTATTTTAAATATTTTCATTCTGTAACCAAGATAAAAATAAAACTTCAACCATTTATTTTATGTTTATAGCAATATTGAAATCTGAAGCTAGAACACAATATAACATTTGTGATCTGATCTGCACCAGATCAATCCTACAACATAACTGAACTGTTTGCAAGGGGCATTTTAGATATTTTTATTATTCCTGGTAAATATGGTAAAGAATGCTACATTAATTGTGTTATATTAAATAATACTTTCAAAACTATTATTGCTTAATTTCAAAGTTTTGAAAAAAATACTAATCTTAATTGGAAGGGACACAAAAATTATAAAATCTGATAATTATCATTTGTTGCATGCATTTTATATTTTAAAATCCTTTTGACATTGCGAGCCACTTTAGAAACTATTTTTGCTCCTTAAGAGCAACATAGTTTAAATACATTAAATAAAAATTAAAGAATATTCAGTTTGGCAGTGACATCTTTTTATTATTTTTTTATAAGAACTTTATTAAGTTATAAAAACCATACAATTAAAAGCAAACAAGAACTAATAATCAAAAAGAAAAGTAGAGAGCAAAAGATAAAGATAAAGAAGAAATATAGAAGTGATGAAAATTAAAGAGAAAGGAAAAAAAGAAAAATTACAAAAAGAATGACTTCTGACTTCGTATACAGCAGATATAAACGAACCATATAATGACCTCTTACTCTTAAACTACATCTTAACATATATATTATGTATCACCTATTATTTTAACTAATCATGAAATCCATAAATCATGACTTCATTTTTTTCTGTCTCCTGCAAAAAGTCCAAAAGGGGCTTCCAACTGGCAATAATTTTTTTTGACACCATAACTAACTTTAACACTTAAACAGATTCCAGAATTGTCTAAATCACATTCTATGGAGAAGCAAATATACTATTTTTTGCTTACTTTTCTGAGAAATGCCTAACTAAGCAAAAAATGTCCACCATGTGAAAATATTCATTTTGTGCTCCATCCTGCCGATATTTCTTAAAATTCGTAATCTCCCATTTTCCATCACCTCAAATTTGTGAACCCCATCCTTTAGGAGTTCCAAGGTAAAATTATGCCGCCAAAGGGTGGAAGGTAGAAGGAAGAATGGAAGAAGAGGACGGAGTGCTAAAATTACTTTTCTTTTTTAATGTCTATGTCAGAAGTCATCCATTTTAGGGAAGTATCCAGTTTTCATTGGAGTCTCTACAATTCTCATACATGGGAGATGTCCGTATTTGGAACTCTTCTACTGCTTATAAAAACATTTCGTGGAAGCCCTGCCCCATATACTTAGCACGCTGCTAGGCCCAGATCCTGACGACCCTCTTTAGTTTGTTTATAACCACTACAGTATTCTACCCTAACTCGTCTGGATTTATGTATGTATATTTGATTTGTCCTACTAATGCAGGAATCTGATCCTTAATCAAATGCCTTACCTGTCTTCATTTTGCAAGCAAACTTCACCTTTTGGATGGATTTTTGCCTAGGTGAAGGTTACATAGTAGACAAGGTGAACTTCCAAGTATTTACAAAGTAGGCCACTGCAACCTTTAAAGGTGGTAGCTCCCTCACTCGGTTAGAATCCTTTTCCTTTTGAGAGAGCATTCACAGTCCCCTCTCTCTGCAGAGGACCCTCAGATCTCTGCTGCCCTATTATTAATTCTTATTAAACAGCATTAAATCAGGTAGCCCCAGCACATTATATTGAAAATAATGTGTGTATATGATGAAAGAGAGACCCTGACTAAAAAAGGCTGGTAATGGATGGCACTTTAAAGAGAAATGAATTTAACACTGTTTTCATTCTAGTTTCTAGTAAGCCAAAATAAAAGAGCATTTAGCATTTATATAAAGACTAATTTTTAAAGGGACACAAATGCCAGCTTCTAATACCATGAAGAAAATAAATATACAGATATATGTAAAGTTAATGATAGAGGAAGGAAGCAATTAAGAAATATTTTTAAAGTGCTCCCTCCCCCCCCCCCCGGAACAGGCTTAAATGAACAACAGGAGAACATCTTCAGATGTGTACAGCAAGAAAAAAGGGGGTAATCAGTAGAATTTTTAAAGAAGCCTCAGAGCGCAGTTTGTATTTTAATTGTGGTGTGCTGAGGATGAGACCAAATATTAGGGACAACAGAGTGAATTGACATGGTGTAAACTAAATAAAAGGGAAACGAGGTGATTGTACAGAGGGTAAGCACCATGACATCCATGGGCAACAGTATGTCAATAGAGATCACTTTAGATGCAAACCAGTCCCCCAGCTCTGACTTCATTTTTGGCAAAGTAATAGCTTCTCTGATCATATTTATATCTAAGTATGACTCTTGGGGGTCCACATCATCCCAATAGGTTATGGGTTGGAAATTTTCAGTGCCCACAAGCTGGACTTGGGGAGAGGATGAGGGCTGAAATAGACTACATTAGGCAGGATAATGAAGCAAAGTAAGTGTGGCTATGTTTTCTTAGGTTTCATGGGAATCCTGGGAAACAAGATAGTAATCAGAAGAGACTCAGGCAGGCTCCTCCCTGATTCACTGAGATATAAGAGAGAAGGGAGGTAAAGCACAATCAGGCTGTGAGATTCTGTTATTATAGCTCAATAAAGTATAGCTCTAGTCTGTTTCCTGATCTGGTCTACCCCAAAGGGCTGACACTTACTCAATGCATAAGGATTTTTTCCAGAGTAAGGAATTTGAAAGCCTGGAGACTTGTGATGTTTAATTCATCCCTATTTTTCAGAAATTAATGATTCAGATAAAATAGAAACTATGTTCTCATTTCAAATTGTCTGATTAGATTTGGCAAATAATTTTAAATGTGTCAACCTTAGGGTGAAGTGGTGGGATGGGGGAGCACTTTTCTCTATCTTCTTCTTGGTGTGAATCAGGAGAGAAGAAAGCAACCCCTTATCACAAGGGTCAGCAGTGGTGTTCTCCAGGTGTACTGGAACTACAGTCTCCAAAACTTCCAGAAAATATGCCAGCCATGCTCATTAGAAATGCTGTCCCAACACCTCTCAAAAGGACTAGCTATGAAAGGTGACTTCGGTGATTCTCTTTCTGGAGCTTTGAAAGCTGCTCAAATGGTGCTCCATCTAAGAAGAAACAAGATCTTTTCCTGACTGCTGATTGTCTTAACTGAAGGATCTCATTAAAGTGTGACAGTTATAAATGCACTCTGGAACTTTGGGGGAGTGGCAGGCTTTTTCTCTGTTCCTTTCTTGAGGCTCAGCCTGACTAATAGCAGCCTACTGTGTATCTTATCAGTATTGTTGAAATGAAAATCAAATATCTGTATGTTGAAATATGTTGAACAAGTCAAAAAATTTAATGGGGTTTACTCACTTTTTTACATGACTTGGTGTGTATGTGTGTGTGCGAGTGTGTGCGAGTGTGTGTTCATTCTGTAGGAGACCAGTTTTCTGTGTATATTTCACTTCTTTCTTGTCTGCAATAAAGCAATTTATCTAGCTGTGTGAAGCATCTGAAATGTATGCTATTAGCTAGATATAAATTTGAACCTGAGTTTCTGGAGAACTAAGAATTCTGGAGAATTTATTGTTGTATGCCTGGTGTAAACTCTGACAATTACTGTGAGAAACAAGGGGATAGGCTAGGGGAATCATTAATCTGATCCAGCACAGCTTTTTGTATGCATTTTTACAGTGCAGTCAAAAAATTAGCACAAAAATTGATTCTCAGATAACAAATATCTGTAGTGTCACTAAGAAAATATATGATAAAGATACTTCTTAATGCATACAGTATTTAATAAAATAAAAACAAATTATTCCAATGGTTTACACCTAAATAGTCTAATAGTGAAATAATAATAGACTCCCCTGTATATGGAAACTGAAATGAAATTTCTGCATATGGAAGGACAGCCTTGCAGGGGTCGGTATGAGCATTTCCTTCAGTTTATTTCCCCCCACCCCTGGGACTTTAAGATAGCCTGAGCAGTAGTGGACCACACCTGGTCTGCAATTACAAAAGGGAAATGCAGTAGCATATGAGTCTGGATGTGTGCTGGAAGGAGATTCTTTCATGTGGGAGAGCAGAAGAGAAGGAAGTTGCAAGTGAGAGAGTAGAGCAGCTGTCAGGATAAAGAGCAATATAGTGGGTTCCTGTCGATGAAGGAGGAGTGGATTTCAGCAAGCCATCAGCAGAAGAACTGAAAGGGGAAGTGGAGTCTGGCAGCTTCTCCACTCCAGTAGAGCTGTTGACAGCTTATAGGCAGCCTGCAGCTGGTGAAGCATCTTCCTACTCTCTACCTCAGCACGGACTAAAAGACTCAAAGCCAGTGCTTCAGCAGAAGAACAGTATGTATGTATGTATTTAACAAATTTATATGGCCACCCAACTTGCACACAGTGACTCCAGGTGGCCTACTGTACAGTAGCTGGCAGCAACAGAAGCCAAGATGGCAAAATCGTGGCTAAAGACTTTGTTATAGCTCAGTTGAAAAAGGACAAAAGAACTGTTTATAGGACTTTTTAGGAGTTAGATACACACATAAGGCACAGACATTGGTACAAGTATAGTATTTAGTAGCATTAAGTTAGAAGTTAATAAATAACTTTGTCCCATGTTTTATATAATAAAAGCCTCTCTGAAAATGCAGGGGAGATAACATACTCTTCTTGTTGGTACTCTGAACCATTTCCAAAAGAGGCCCATCACAGTGTACTTTAATAAATGTGACTTAAAGATGTTAGAAATCTTGCACTCATTGCTACTTAAGTTGAAGTGGATTGGTTTAAATGTATGTTGTTTGTACTATCCATACAAAGTATGTCTCTCTACTTCTGGGGAAGCATGGAAGAAGACAACTGCCAATAGAATAGAATTGCCTCCTCATCTTAGAACTCTGACAAGTCATGTTTACATTTCTTATGTTTGTGTGTGTATTTTCCTCCCCTTAGCAGTAGATAAGCATGTTGGGATACAACTGTTTTATCCAGTGATACCTCTTCTAGCATGGCAGGTTTTTGGTCTTTGCTGTCCATGTTTTCTCAAACTTGAAACAACTTTTGAAGCTAGATGTCAAAATATCTCTTAAATTTGGGGATGTGTCTCTTTATGTTTGAGATTCCATTCCATTCCAGTTGGTAACAAAAGGCAATAATAAAGCTTAAATAGTGAATATTTAAGTAAGGATTCAGAAGTCCTTTAAAGCTCAAATACTTTAATGAGTGATGTTGCAATGACATTTTCTCTGAACCTCCCACATCAGATCTAGAAGACAGAAAACATTAGAATGCAGTGAGCTAACAATGATGTCATAGCCACCCAGAGTCTTTTGGGGTAGCTATAATAAATTGAATAAATATAATGAGATTAAATAAAGTATAGATAAAACCAATAGAAATTTAAAAGTAAAAGATTTTGTGGAAGCAACTCTAAATTTCTGAACCACATCTTACCTTTTTAGCCACTCTTTTTAGGAGCCATCTAGAAATTAAGGTTAGTAACATACTATTTTGTCTCAATTTCTCTGTATGATCTCATTATTTCTGCTTATCTTTTTGCCCGTGCTTCATTAATGAAATCTTTTCAATATACTATCCATTTTTGCAGTGCCCACATACTGACACATTGCATCACACATAATCCCTATAATCAAAATATTTATTTTAAAAACCATTTAGTAATTGAATTTAACTGAAAAGGTAATTTTATGTAAAACTATCTATTTTGGAATTTAGGGCTTTGAACAATTAATATTGATGTCTTCGTATCAGAAGAAGACAAAAAGCTGTTGCCATTTCTTTCCTTTTAAAATGAGTGTGGCTAAATGAGAGTTGGTACTGTATTTTATAGAAAGAATTACCACAGACTATGATATTATTAAATGAAAAGAAGCACTTCCACATAGAGTTTTTGAAATGGAAATGTTTTGTTCTTGACTATGCATTCACTTGCTGTCTTTGGGGCTAGAGGAGTTTCCTATATGTAAAATTCATATATATTTTAAAAAATCATTTAATTTCTTGATAATATTCTGCATATATGGTTTAACCTATAGTTACAAACTATATAAACTATATAAACCTTATTGTAGAACAGTTGTAGCCTAGAGAGTTCTATAATTCAGGCAGATGGAGTTTTGGTGTCATGTGATTGTATACCATCCTGTATTAAAATATAAATCCTAAAATTTTGGTAGGATGAAAGTTACCATGTCTGCTTGGGTTGAATACAGTTAATGCTATTCTGGAGCAAACCTGTTACTTATGTATGTCTTTATTCTAAGAGTTTGTTATTCCTCACAGATCTTGTTTTGTCCAGAAATTATATTAGGATGTTCACTGAGGCCACAATATCCATCATGGTGAAAGTGGAGTTAATACAAAAATGAAGATGCAGGATTTAATGTCTAAATATATACCTAAGGATATATGGTGATATTTTTCCTTTGGAAGAGCCCAGCTGTCCTATCCCATGCAAGATTATTTTACCAATTTCCTCATCATCTGCCATAATTTGGGATTTTTGATATAATTACATAAAATATGGTTTTGATGCAAAGATGTATTCATAATCTATGGTTGAGATGTCATGTATCAGAATATGAAAGTTATTGCTTTAGGCAACTTTTTGTTAGATGAAGATAATTCTTTTCCACTGTCTATTTCATAAGCTGTTTTTTCCTATATAAAAAAATAATGTTGGGGAAAGAACATGTTTTGTATCATTTGAATAGTATGATTGTTACTTTATGCCATGGATTACTGTATCAGGAGGCTGATATATGTCTTGCTCTCAGATCCATGGATCTGTTGATAAAGGAAGGAAGAAATTTGCATTGCTGTTAAATATTCTAAAGCAGACATTTTCTTTACACCAGGAACAAGCAATGAGTGAACCTCCATCATATTTCCCTAGTGGCAGGTACTGTTAATAAATTGATCGTATTTGAACTAGATCTAAAGATGTACAAATCTTGCCCCTTTTATTGAATGACTACAGATTATGTGTATACATATCTGCCCATGGTTTTCCCTTACCACATAAAACTATCTTCATTCCTGTTAGATTCCCCCCACCCCCCACTCCCACCCCCCATTCAATAATTGTTCAGGGGACAATTCAATCTAGTCTAGTCTTCTCTAGTGTGATGATGCTCTATAGAGATATTGAAATGCTGACAATTTCTAGATACCATTCATTGCCTGAGAATTCTGGGCATTCTAGTCCCAACGCATCTGCAAGCACCAGGCTGGAGAAGATCCTTGTACACAAGTTCAAAGCAGAACTGAAATAGATAAACTCTTTCCATCTCTGAGTAGGCCATCATACTTGTGGTGTAATTGAGAAAGGATCAGAAGATTTCTTATCAATTCCATCATTAAGATGAGGAGCTTTTATTAATTTAGGCATGTCAATTTCACCTCTGGTCTTTGTACCCTTTGCACCCAGTTCCATGCAAGATACCATAAGTTTTAAAAACCTGTAAATATCATCTCTACAATTAGTGAAGGGACTTCTGTTCTTACTATTCACTGCAAAAGGAGGAGGGTGAGCCAGCAGTTTCACCATTGCTCTTTAAAGTCTTTCTACACAAATTTATGAGATAGTAAATTGTATTTACTGTTTTCCCCCTCCAAATAGCATTTGAATTCCCAGGCTGCAGTTTTTCCATCTTGTCCCATGTAATTTCATGTAAGGATTTAAGAATTTTAACATCCGTTCTGTTCTAAATGATTTCCTAGAACTTCAGTGATGACAATTAATTGCTTGTGTGTTAAAACTAGGTTGTCTATATAACCACCAAAATATATTCAGCCTGAAAATTAAGAGAACTACAGGGAAGCAAACCACAAAATTAGATGTTGTGTCTTTTCCCCTATTTACTTTCAACCAAATAGAGCCTTCCTGAAAATATTCAAAAATACAAATTGTTTTGAAAGAATTGCTACCCTGGTACATTTATTTTAGTATTTCTAAGGTTTCTGAAATTTCTTTCTTTTTTCCTCCAGACTTCTAAGAGCTCAATCCCTGGAATGGTATTACAATAATGTGAAAAGTCGCTTCAAGCGTTTTGGAAGTGCTAAAGTTCTGAAAAATTTATATAGAAAACATCGCCTGGAAACTGGAACTTGCTCTGACATACTAGGTAGAGAGAAAAATAACAGAGATAAGCATTTCTGTACCAAGAATACTCATACAGATGTGGGACAAAAGTTGCTTAAGTGTTACATATGGTGCAAGTGATCAAAGTATTATTACTGCATCTCAGGAAGAGGAGAGATGGGAGATATGCAGATGACTTGTACATCAGCCATGAATAGCTTGGCATGTTGTGGCATCATGCAAATATCTTTCATCTGGAAGTGCAAGATACAATAAATATAGAAATTCGTGTTCAGTTCTTAGAGATGCCTTATTCTTAAACATGTCCTAACAGTTTAAAGTTCTAATTTTAAAGTATTTTAGTTATGGTACAGAATAGAATTCTGTTGTCACATATATACACAAACAGATATACATAGTGTATGTGGACACGTATGCACTGTTGTACTCATTGACGTAAATTAATGGCTCTGCAGAATAGAAAATGTATTATTTTTTAAATAATTGCTATTCTAATCAGTTCTCAGGATTTATCACCAGTAATGCTTGTTTTTTGCCTTTTTTATGGGCTTTTTTCCATTCATGAAACTCAAAGGTGAGGTAATTTGCGTTGGCAGACTTCACAAATGGTTGCAATTCAGACCCCGTCTGCAACAATGTTTTGGGCAAAAAGCTGCAAGCTAGGAAAGGTCTCATTGGACATTTTAAGAAACATGGGAGAAGAAGGAATGAACCAAGAGCTAAGCAAGATTGCATTTTGGTTGCAATATGTACTTCCCTTTCTCATCAAATATGTTGGAGACATTTTGAGTAATTTAGTTGATGTGCCCATGAAACATGGCTTTTTTATCCATGCAGATAAGGCACCATTTAGTTTTCTGACTTGTGTGAGAGAGCTTGTTTTACATATATAACTATTCTCTTTTTATTAGTGCCAACTCCTGACCTGATTCCTTTTTTAATTCTTCCCAGAATAAGATAATAATAATATAGTTTTCCTGTTCCATCTGGCACAGAAGAAGAGTGCTTAAACATCTGTTTTTACATGAAATGATGCCCTTTAAAATTCACTATGTCAAGCATTTTTGGGCAATCCCTTTTTCTTCATGCTCCGTCTTTTACTTTAGTCAACGATGTTTGAATCGTGATGGATCCTGTGTTGAGATTATTCATAGCTACAGTATATTTTTGAAGAAAATAATAGTGATTTGTACCATTTTCTTGAAGATGCTTTAATGCCATCCCTTCAGCTAGTACTGCAATTGCAGCAGCCTTTCCCAACTAGACATTTTCCAGGTGTATTAGCATTCAGTTTCCAGAATTGCCAGATAATCATACTAGCTGGGAATTATAGGAGGTGAAATGTAACACATCTGGAATCATGGTTTGGAAGTTACTGCCCATTCTAAAGAAAACCCTTTTATCTAGATGTTATATATGATGACTTTGGAAAGTAATTTTTTTTTTCCATCCAAAAGCAGGACATTTTTGTGAAGGAACCTCAGAAAATGAAGGAAGCAAATGTGGCAGTGATTCTATTTTCTACAAACAGACAGAAGGTAATGATGTTTGAAATGTTTTCAACCATAAATAAAAACTTATTTGAATTGCAGTGAAATAACCTGGAATAAATATATGTCATTAGTTGCAATAACTTAAGACATGTTTATGTTCTTGTAATTTTAAAAAATTTTTCACCATATCTTACTTTTTTTCCTAAAAAAACAGTAATTTTTGTATACTGAATAAGAATAGATATTTATGCCCTCTAGGATGAGTGACATGTTGCAAGTGCTATTTATAGTATTCAACATTTTTTAATAAACATTCAAAACATTTTTGATGGATGAAATTTGCTTTAGTGAGCTTCTGATAGTGTTTTTTAATGGTGACATACTCACACACTCTATGGCAATCTAATTAGGCATGATAGGGATGTTCACCAATACCTTCTTTCCCATTTGCAAAGAGAGAGAGAGAGAGAGAGATTCATCCAGGGAAGCTGCATATAAAAGCATTTAGCCTGCTAAAAGCAAACTTTCTTTCCCAAATAGCCATCTAATTATAATTGAAGGGATATCCACATTTACTTATGTTAAAAATAAAAAGGTTTTCTTTGGACATGAACACTAGCTAGAAGAAATATTGTATGATACTAAAAGGAGAAATCTTCACCTGGTTTGCAGCAATGGATTGCTGATGGGAGGATCCCTTTTTTTGGTAAAACAGTTGTGGGTTTCCTTTCCATCTCAATGATCTCCTCCCTTTTATAATTGTTATGAGTATTTTTTACCTTCCTTGCCTAGGACATAGTATGTTAGATACACTTGCTGTAGCCTTGCGTGTTGCAGAAGAAGTAATAGAAGAAGCTATTTCCAAGGCAGAGACATACAATGACAGTTTGGTAAGAAAGTTTTTATTTTCCATTTAATTAAAAAAAGTATTCCTTCTAATATTGTATATTTCCTGCTCACTTAGTAACAGTAGTAAACACTCTAGCCAATATCATTACAGTTTATTCTATTCCGTTATTTTATTCCATTATTTTTCATTTTTAAATTATTTTATCATTTTATCATATTAATTATTCACTATTATACCACTGTCTTCGTCTTCCTCCTCTTCCTCCTCTTCCTCTTCCTCTTCCTCATCATCATCAAAGCAGCAATATTTAATTTTCTACCATTCTTTCTCCAAGTAGCCACAAGTAAAAACAAGCAATATATTACCCATTCTACAAGACAAGAAACATACAAAAATCAAAACTAAATTTTATTTTTAAAAATTGATCTTAGAGTAATTGTTATTCCTGAAATTGCTTGGTTGAACAGATGTGTATTCAGTTGCCATTAAAAACAAGACAGCAGAAAGACCAGCTGTACTTTCCTTGGGAGAGTGTTCCATAATTAGTATGCTACCACCTGGGGATCCTAGGCCTGGGCTGTGTGTAAATCACACCCTCTAATGGAACCATAAGCAAGGCCTCCCCAAATGATGTATTCTCTAAAAACAAGTCAACAGATTGTCATGTTCTATTGTGCTCTGTATGTACACAAATGTGTATGCACACACACCCTATCTCCCTCCAATGTGGCCATGGACAGTTGGGCAAATCCTGGGCATGCTTGAATTTTAGACAATGCTGATACATATGCTCTTGCTAATATTTCCTTATTGTTTTCTGAGACTTTTGGCATTGCAATGGTGTCCTGATAGGTCCAACCAAAGATCAATTTGATTTGTCCTCCTCTTTATTACTTCAGCTGGCCATATATTTCTGGGAAAGCCACCACCAGAATAATATCTAGAATCAGACCTGTGCTGCAGGCAGCCATATTCCACCTGGAAACTATAAAATTAGCCTTTCTAGCCATACGGCCATCCATGGTGTTTGAGGGTAATGGATTTAATAAAGCAAAATGGGACTTGGTTTATCGGTGTCTGTCTAATTGTTAAGCCATTCTGCACATTTTAAATTTTGAATGTCTGTATTTTTATAATGAATACTTATCTGCATATATCTTTTTGAGGACAAACAGCATGAAGCTTGTTACTTGCAAGACCATAAAGAAGAGCTGATAGAAGAGCTTGCTTCCACCATTCTCCAGAAGGTATAACCCAAGAGTTGCATTGTTAGGTGAATTTATCAATAGGAATAATAATGTATAGAATTTTTAATATTAATTTGTATTTATGTAGATTTTCACATAATTTATTACAAGTCTTTAAGATAGACCAGTATTTTTAATCACAGTTCCCAGTAAGGAACTTTATTATATAATAGAATGAATTGATAATTGAGGCAAGGATTTTCAGCTTTCAATTCATACTCTTACTCTAATGAAGTCATAGCCTTACTCTGTAGTTTAATTATAAATTATGTTGCTTCTTGATTTGAAGCAGCATCTTCAAACTGCATGTGTGCTCTCTTTCTTCTCTGATGACTATTCTAAATTTTATACAAAACTGAGAGACAAAGAAGTGATTTCCTCTGTTTTTGGTATAACTAATGTAACTATTCATTGTTGACAGCTAATTTGCTCTGATAGCAAATCACCTTTTTCTTTCTTGTTTCTATCAGAATTAAGTGTGCCTGCCTGCTTTTTCTCCAGAGATTAGTTTAGAATCATTATCCAAACTCTTTATAGGGCTTAACAAGGCATTAGAAAACTCAAAGAAACCTATAACATTCTAAGCTGGAATATTTTTTTTAACATATGAAAACTCTTTTTTTTTTTAACAAATGAAAATTTGAGCAAAATGTTTGTCATATTCTGATTAAAATGTGGTACGGCTTCTGGGCCAGACAGAATAATCTAACAATTAAGAATTTGGCTCAAGCAGGGCAAGCTGGCCTTTCTTACTTATGCCCTTATTTTATGCTGGTCTATGACTGTAATAAAGATTTGATTTGATACAGTATGTCCTTATTTATGTCCTTCAGGAAATACCAGTACATTTATGTCTTATATAAAATACCATCCTATCTGTTTTAATGAATAATATTTTATAATTGCTGCTTATCAGGAACCGTTGATGCTTTAGCTCTTTTCTTTATATTTCACGTGTCTGAGTACATGAGACAGAGTCTAAGAATGATATGCAGTAAACGGCAGTAATATTTAGCTATCCTATTCATTATAATTTACTCTTTGGATGTGGTTTTAGATAGTGGTGAAGTGGTCAAAAGCTTTCAAGAGCTAGAGCAAGAACTAAAAGACAATTTTAAGGTATATGTTTCATATCTTAATGAGACCACTCTAAATCACTGGTAATGATTTACTATGAAATTTATTTAGTTTCATTTTCAACTTTCTATAGATTATAAGAAAGCAAACAGTCAAAACTGAGCAAGTGGAAACTGGCTTTGAAAGGCCACAGTTCATGAACAACAGAAGTCTGACATCTGCTGTTCTCCCAGAACAGAACATGCTGACTTTTCCGAGGAGCCACAGGGAGACATACGCATTATGGGTAAGCTACTACATTTGGCTTGTATGTATTTTTGCTTAATAAACACTGACATGTAGAAATGTGTGGAAACATGGACATTGTAATGTTGAATGATATAAATATAGGAAAGAAGCATTAAAGTCGAACTCAGTTGCTGACTTATACAAAGGGATATAAGCTATATCTTCAATTTGCAAAACAAAAGTTAAGCCACTGTAAATGGTAACACAGGATAGCATTTTATGCCATGAAAAGTTGAATAGTATTGGAAGCTTGTGAATTCATATTTGAGGATATATGTTTTATTAGCAAGAATCCTCAATATAGCTTTGACAACAATGAGGGCAAGGTACTACTTTGAGTACAGGTGTATTGTTCTCTCTTTTTCTTCAGATTTTAAAGTGTAAGTTCAACACTAAATATAAAATGTTAGCTTTTAAATTGTTTTTGCTGATTTTCCGTAGATAAATGAGGATAACAGTCACAGTACACCACTTACATATCATATATACTTAAGGCTATTCTATTCCCACAATGTTTTTACAGTATAATGTTTTACAATATAATATTTTTACATAGGACAGTTGCAAAAAATATGCTGAAAGTATAAGTAGTTGCAGAACTAAGAAGGAAACACAAATAAATGTTTAAATATAGTCTTCACTGGATTTTTTTTAAGCGTTGAAGATATTTACATTACTAAAATTTGATTAAAGATTGCAAGAATGCACAAATTGCCTGGAAATCCTACTAATGATAAATCCATGTAGGGGAAGGAAAGAATGTTGTAAAACAAGACCAGGGTCACAGATCTGTGCTAGGGTGGCTGTGCAACTAAAAGTTGACAATCTTTTTTTGACTAAGAAAATTGTAAACAATTTTAAATTCTGTTCCTAATTTTAAAATGTATGAGGTTCTAGAGCTGGGGAATTCTCAATCAGAAATTCTTTCAGCATTCCCAACTGAAGTAGCTGATGTACTTTTGGAAGACCCTCTGTCTCCAAGGAACAAGTAGAAGAAGTTGCTTGAGAATTGGATTTAGCATACTTACTTGTTAGGTATGTCTTCTAATCGCATAGGCAGTAATTGTTATCTTCAGTCAAGTTGCAGCAGTTAGAGAAAAATTGATTCATTAAGATGCATCCTTGATTCCATTGTTAAGACATATTCAGACAGATTTCTGTAGAAATGTAGAATATTTAGCTGACTGTGGCTAGCCTTCTAGTAAGCTAACATAAACAGATCTTGGCTAGGCTTTCAACAAACAATTATATAAAAGGAACAGACAAGTCAAAGCTTATTTGTTCACTCCAAGATTATATACAATAGAATTAATAGATAGGATTGGTCTTCTAGAAAAATAATTATATATTTACTGAACCAACTCCTCTGGTGCCATTATCAGCACACTGACCAAGTGGCTGCCCAGCTTGATCGGAAAAGAGAATTCTGTTAATATTTAATCATACTACAATTCCACTAATGATATTAAAGGTATTTTTTATGTCTTTCATGTATTTTATGAATGTGTGCATAATGTGATGAAAGAATTGCCTCTATTAATTACGGAATTCCAAAAAATAATATGTAAGTTTATAAGTTGAAATGTAAAGCTATAATACCAAAAGACAATATTCTGGATCTTTCAGTGTTTTATGACTCCTTGACAAGGCATCATATGTAAATATTCTCTTTCTCAGAAATAAACGCTGGGTGATAATGAAGTCAGTCTGTTTAACTGTTTTTGTTCATTACCAAAGGATGAGAAATTGGAAATTTTATCAAGGGTGGAGCCTGTTTTAACAAGTATTTATCGTCTGGCCAAACCTCTTACTGTTTTTTTGCCTCCAGAAACTATACCTGAAAAATTATAGAAAGAAAGAAAAAAATGTGTTTTATGGCTTTTGTTGCAAAATGTAATGGGATATTGTTTCAAGAGTCCTAAGAGGCCCAAAAGTTATATATTGAATCCATGCAAATCAGTCTCTAGAAACGAAGACTGTCAAGATAACAATAAAACAAAAAGAATCTGAAAAAAAACCTATTAGTTTTGTCTTATCCAATCAGTTGGCCATTGCTACTATTACATTTAGTATATAATTATATGATCATTAATATCTAACTTCCCCCACAGCAATTGCAGGTAAGGATTAGAGAGACTTTTTTTTCAATGATCTCTTTTATGCCAATGTCAGCCCTTCGAATTAAACCAGACTACAAAACCAAAGTTATGAATGGTAATACTGCTTTTATTATAAAGTTACAATAATAGAATCATACAAGTCTGAATATGTTTCCTCCCTCCCTCCCATTATCTTTTTGAGAACTAGGGAGGGTCAAGTCTGAGATAGTTTCTCAAATTACATTTCTGCCTCAGACTCAAATTTCTTTTATCTGACCAATGTCTTGGTTGCAGCTCTTCCTCCTGTTCCTCAAGATTATTCCTACTTCCCATTACATCCAATGAATTAAATTTTATTAATACTGAATTAAAGATCAACTTTCTTCGACTTAAAACTAAGGTAGTCTTAGGTGAGGAAATGGACATAGCGAGAAACACTGCATGAACATGACCACATAATGCAGATGTTCTTGATTTTAAGGAGAACTAAAACTGAGCATAGTGAAACAGGTTTCTTGGACTTCCAAAAAGTATATTTTTATTAAAATCACAGCAGTTATAAGTAGCACACAATTCCTGTGAAGAGAAAAAAATGGGGAACAGCAGAAGAAGCCAAAGTGACTATATAAAGTGCTTAATGAGGATTTGAAAATAAAAAAAGAAACTGATGGAAAATGGAAAGAGGACCAAGTCACAAAGGAAAAGGACAGACAGATAACCTAAAACTGTAGAGCTGTGTCAGGAAAGTGTTATTTTAGAATAAGCTGAGATTAGCAAAAGATGTAAACATTGCAAAAAGGACATGGTTAGATATGTTCAAAATAAAAGAAAAAGAAAAACATCAGTATATCATTTGCTCAGTGAAGATGCCAAAGTGCTAAGAGTTAACAAAGAAAAGACTCCTATTTTGGTTCAATCTTTTCTAACAAAAAAGAATATGCTCCATCAGAAAACTCTGACAAGCAGGATGAAGGGGCTGAGTTGAAGCTTGAGAACTATAGAAAAATGGTCAGGAACCACCTCTTTATTTTTAATGAGTTTAAATCTCCAGACCAGATGAATTTACATGCTTTGGTACTGAAGGAAATAGATAATCTTGTATTATATTTAAGAAATTTTGGAAGTGCTAGAAAAGAAGCAGGAGAAGAACAAATGTTTTTCCTATCTTCAAAACAAGAGAAAAAGGAAGATAGACCAACCAGATACTGATACATGGGAAAATTCTAGAGCAGATCATGTCAGATCTTTGAAAACTATGTGGAAATTACCAGATGTCAGCATGGATTTGTCAAGAACAAATTTTGCTGGACTAAACTTATCATATGTTTTGACTGAATAACTAGAACATTTGACATTCTGATTAGCAAGCTAGTTATGTGGACTAGTTGGCATGTCTATTAAGTGGGTGCATAGCTGGCTCAAAATCATACCCAAAGTGTTTTTATTAGTGGTTGCTCATCAGATTGGAGAAAGATATTAAGTTGGGTCCTAATCCCTTTATTCTTTAATATTTTCATCAATTACTTGGATGAAGAGGTGGAGGGAATGCTTGGCAGATTTGCAGATGACACAATGCTAGATAAATTTGATTAAATGGGTGGAGGGAGTGTTCAACACATTTATAAATGACACAAAGCTAGGTAGGATAGTTAACATTCTATAAAATAGAAACAAATTTCAAAATGATTTTGAACAGTCAGGGAAGTGGAGGGAAAAGTAACAAAATAATATTTAACAAATCAAATGCAACTATTTTCATTTATTAAAAAAGAATGAAACACACAGGTATAGGACTGGGAAATAATTGTATTGGTATTATTATGTGTGAAATATGTGTCAGCTGTATAGCATGACCTCTAAAAGGTAAAAGCAATTTTAGGCTGCATCAATAGAAGTTTAGTTTCCAAATCAAGAAAAGTAATAATTGTATTGTTGAAGGCTTTCACGGCCAGAATACGATGGCTGATGTGGGTCTTCTGGGCTGTGTGGCCGTGTTCTGGAAGTTTTGGTTCCTAACGTTTCGCCAGCATCTGTGACCGGCATCTTCAGAGGACAGGAACACAGACAGGAGCAGTTCTCCTGCTCCTGTCTGTGCTCCTGTCCTCTGAAGATGCCGGTCACAGATGCTGGCGAAACGTTAGGAACCAAAACTTCCAGAACACGGCCACACAGCCCGGAAGACCCACATCAGCCAAAAGTAATAATTCTTCAGTGTTTTCCATTGATAAACTCCATCTTAAGTACTATGTCCAATTCTGGGCAGCATATTTTAAGAAATTCTGAGAAATTGGAACAGATGCAGAGAAAATCACTAAGATCATCAGGGGACTGAAAACTAAATCATGTGAGAAAAGAGTGAAGGAACTGAGTATATTTAACCTTTAAAAAAAAGATGACTGTGAGGATATATGATAACATTTTTCATGTGCCTGAAGGGATATGACGTAGAAGATGTTGAAGACCCATTCTCCACCATCCCAGAGTGCAGGGCATATAATAATTCTTAAGTTACAAGAAGGCAGATTCCTAGGAAGAACATTCTACAGTAATGGTAAGAACACTTTTGACAGTGGAATCAATTACTGAGGAAGATGGTGGGCTTCCCTTCACTGGAGTTTGAAGAATCATCTGTATGGTGCTTTAATTTGGATTCTCTCAGCGAGCAGGGGTTGGTTTTGATGGCCTAAATTGCCCTTTCCAAATGTCAGAGTTTCCTCTTCTAAATCCCAGCAGTTTAAGAAACATACCTACAGGCTTGGTTTAGTGAGTTCTATTAGAGAAAAGGACAAGGATTCTAGTGGCTGGTTTATTTTAAAAATGAAGGCTCTTTATATACAGTACTCTGTTCTGATGGCAAGACCTTTTTCTGTTTTGTAGTGCTCTTGCAGTGCAAAGGACTTGGGCGGGGGGGAGGTTTGGTGCTTCTCTGAAAGAGAGGCAAACTGCATCTATTCATAGTTTTGATAATTGCCCATTCCTTTATATGTCTGAGAAATAGTTCTAACACCAATTCTTCTATTCTGTGATTCTGTGAAGTCAAGCTTAGATATCAGGAGACTTTCTGAATCAAAATATCTTTGTTTGCCAGTAAAAAAAAAAATAGATATGGAATTAGGCAAGCTTCTCCTGGTGAGTAGATTATTTTATTTTTATTATTTATTAGAAATATATCCCACCTTTCCTTCAGGAACTCAAAAACAGCATACATAGTACTCCTTCCTCCAGTTTTTCCCCACAATAGCAATTCTATGAAATAAGCTGAGCTATGAGAAAGTGACTGGGCTAAAATCAACAGTGGGGTTCTATGGATGAGGGTAGATTTGAACCTGGCTCTCTCTGGTCCTGCTCCAACATTACTCTTAACCACTACAGCACGCTGGCTCTCAGTTTTTGAACTTGCAAGTAACCCTGAGGAAGATCACTCTCATGTTCACACTATATTTGCAGCTGATATTACAGAAGGATTTTTCTTCCATTGAGTTTGAGCAGATTCATCTGGTGGAATGCAGCCTTTCAAATAGCCAAATCTTCCCAGGCTCCCTAATACATGGACTTTGGACTTTGTTTGGAGCACTCCTTAAGCCAAACATGTCTTTTCCCAAAATTGTACAGCAGCTTCACAATCCTGGAAAGGAATAAGGAGTTGCCCAGTTGTCAAATGAGTGTCCCTCCATGTTTGAAAGCAACCTTTTTAGAAATAAGAGAGAGAGTTGGGGGTCATCATGATATTAGTGGCATCAAACACAAAGCAATCTCTCTCAGAGGAAGCATGTTATCTCCTTGTTAACACAGAAAGAAAGAAGAAAACTTCCCAAATACCCACCATAATGGGGCACACATTAAAACTGAATGAGTACGAGTATTGGGATAAAGAGAATCATGGTATCTCACTGTAATAGCATTTCCTATCCCCAGATCTTCCCTGCTACTGCACAGAGAATCAAAGTGGACCAAGCTGTGAGAAATTCAGTTACATTCTATGTTTATGTACATCCTGTGTGGAGCCTGTACAGTTTTATCCTACTAGATTTCCATGATGCAAGCCAGGTTCAAATATCATCCAGATTCTACATTGTCCTATCTGACTATTGATTTTTCATTTACCAACATGGCAACCAGTAGCAGTACCTTCAATTCAGTGAGAAGTCACTAGGGATGGGCAAATCTGTTTTTAATTATCCTTATCAATTTATTTACTTATTTGATTTTTTTATCCTCTGACTCCCAGCAGGCCTGGATGGTTCACAAATAAAAACATAATAAATAATTTTTAAAAATAATAAAAACAAGAAGCAAAAGATCGCGAAAAATGGGCAACAAGCAAAAGCAAACCCACGCTACCAAGAAGTACTTCAGTCACCCTTGCCAGAGGCCTGGACAAAGAGCCAAGTCTTCAAGGGCCTCTGAAATACCAGCAGTCTGTGAGTCATCCAGATCTTGGGAGAAACCTCATTCTAGACAGCAACCACTATAGCTAAGAAGGCTTGCTTCTGGTGTCTCAATAGATGGCATTGTTTAATCAAAGGAACCCAAAGTGTTCAAATTGGCCAGGCAGATACTATTGGGGATAGGTGGTCCCTCAAATAATCAGGCCATTATGACAGATATATTCAGTTTGATCCTGCTAATTACAAATTTGGCAGAAAAAGTATATACTAATAGTCCCATACATATTTGTGCAACCATCTCCTGATTATGTTTAGCATTTAAATGTAATTTTCTGTGTAAATTGAAATTTTGATATAAATTGCAATTTATATTTACTTAATATGCACATTTTATGATATTTTTAAAACAATCATGTTGTAAAATTCTGAATAATTTTTATTTTATTATATGTGCATTTCAGAGTCTTATGTATATATATTAAGATAAATATAGGAATAACTTTTTATTCATATAAAATGTTTATGCAATGATTTTCTGATTTATCTTTATCACCAAGATAAATTGGGAGACAATACAGGAGCAGCCAATACCCTGCTGTACTCCATTTTCCTATAAAAATTTCAAGCTCAATTATATTAAGTGATGTATTTGGCTTTTACTTCAGGATCCAACAGAACAAGAGATTTAGTCAAACAGCAAAGAGTATTTACAGCAAACAAAACCCAGTCCAGAGTTCAAGTCAACAAGATTTTGTATAAGTAACAAAGTACTTGTCCAGATAAAAGTCAGGGTTTCCTGAAAACTGTACAGTACTTAGAATCAAAGACCAAGGTCAGGCAATCAAATATTTCAGCATATGATATCTCAGGCAGAGACTTACATGGAAGTTTCTGACTTCTACCTGAATACAGAATTATCTCCAGATCACTACTCATTAGGTACTCTTTCTAGTAGTCTAGCCCTTCTGCTTTCAGAATTGTAGTATTGATGTTCTTGTGAGCTTGGAGGCCATGTGTCTACTAGCAATAATAATCCGGAGTGGAAAATTGGAGGTGGTAAAAGATAGTTCTGCTAAGACCTCAGTAGTAGACTCTGCTTAGTGGATTAAACTTTGTTTCGGCTCTTCCCCTTCCTTCTCAGAAGTGTCATCCAGTGGGACCATGACATTTTGATTTTAGTCTTCAGGGTTCTTATCTCATGCATGTGGATTTGGCACAAATGACTATTTATTTATTCTGAATTCTGAAATAATTGCCTATCAGGATGGGTGAGGATGAGCAAATGTTTCTCATGAATTCATTTAAGTGAAATTATCAGTTGGAATACATTCATGCTCTTTTATTCCATACTGTGAAATATGGTTTGATATTACTGGTCCTTATCTTTCCATTGTGGGGACGCGGTGGCGCAGCGGCTTAATGACGCTGAAAGTGCCGGCCAGAAATGGCTGAAAGCTTCAGCGGTTCGAGTCCAGCCTCGCGTTAACAAGGTGAGCTCTTGTTTCTATACCCGCAGCTTCTGCCAACTCAGCAGATCGAAAACGTACGTGAGTAGATAAATGAGGACTCTCACTTCGGTGGGAGGAAAAATGCTGGCAGCGGCTCAACAGAGAGAGACGGGACAAGTTGCCGGTAAAAGCGCGAAAACCGCGCTCGTCCGAAAAAAAGGGGGCGCGAAGCAACGGAAATCCCGCCTCCTGTGCTGCCAGCTGGGCTGACGCTCTAGGAATTAGGCTCTGGCAAAGTCTAATTCCGAAACTAGAAAGATGCAATTGCCTTGAAAACCGCTAGGGGGCGGTCACTGCAGGGTCAGTAATGACTGTTAAGCAGATAAAAAAAAAAAAAAAAATCTTTCCATTAATGGGATATTGATGAAAACATAAATTTCTAGCTGCTTTAGTTTTCGTTTAAGACAAGCTAAGAGGAGAAAAATCTTTTCTTTTAACATAGATAACTCCCCTAGAAAAACAGAAATTTAACACTTAGGTGAAGTTTATAGAAATATATGTTTTATTCTGCTGAAATACTTTTAATAGTTGAGAAACCTAAAGTGTGTTTGTGTGTGTGTCTGTGTGTATTATTTATCAAGCAGTCTTAATACTGAAGTAGTGTAAGGATTGGATGGCACTGTCAGTGCACATTTATTGGCACAGTTATTTTATTTTCTCCATTTACATTTAGCAAATTGATTTCCATAGATATTGGTCAGTATCCAAAAACTATACAAGAGGAATTATTGTTGTTTTTGAATAATAGTTTTCTGTATCTCTGGTAAAACATTTTGGAACCAAGCATCCTCTCAAAAGCTGACTGTAGTATAAGATAGATAGCCTTCCCCAAACTTGGTCCCTTCCAGAAAAGTAGTCCAATTTCCAAAATTCCCTAGCCAGCACTGTCATTACTTAGAATTCTGAGAATTGAAATCCAGACATCTGGAAGGCAGCCAACTTAGAGAAGATATTTGCAAATGTTCAAAATCAACTTACAGCTCAACATAATGAGACACCAAATTGCTGTGTAAAAATGTACAGCATGTATGGAATTTCAGTATCAACCTTGTAACTGGTATTTAAAAGGATACATACATATGTCCTATTCATGACTGGACTCTTTGTATGCATAAAGAAGAAAATCTATTGATTTTAATATGGTAAATAATATTATATACATGCAGAATGAAATTAGACTCAAGCAGTAATTAAATTCCAGAATATTGTAGAATGACAGTAGAAAAATAAGGGAAAAATTCTTATTTTTCATTGGCGAAAAGAAGCCAAACATTTGTCAATTTCTCATATTCAATTTCATCAAGTATTTATTAGTCTGATTTCTAAGAAACCGTATTCTGTGATACCATGAAATTCTAAAGGAGTAATTGAAAATATGTTATAATAGAAAACTTCATTGAGTTATTTAGCAAGTTATTTTTAATTGTGTGTATGCACATAAAGCATATACAAATGAATCTTCTAGGCTTTCCCTGTCAAAAAGGTGTTTGAGTGGAGTAAGCTGTGATTAGCTATTGATCACATATTCTGATGTGTGATCACATTCTGATCACATATCAAGAAGAGAAAAGGATGGAAACTGAAGGGCCTCTTAAAATCAGCACAGAGAACAGAAGGGGAGAATAAAAGCAGAGCTAATACTGTTGTGAGGGAGATGCTGAGATGAAAGATGTGTAGCATCATTTGTAATGATTTGTGAATTTCATTGCTGCATTAAGTCTAGTTTTGTTTAGTTTATAAAGGCTAAATTCTTAAACAGCATAAATTAGTGTACTGATAAGAGGGGGACATTGGTGGTCAGTTTGATAGAAGATACTGAGACTGTTGTCAGGTTATCTCAGTGTCTGACTTCCATGCTGTATTTGACGTATTAACTAAGAGATTAATTCAGGTGCATTACCTAAAGTGTGCTCCAAGTCTTAATTCCCATTTTACCCACTGCAAAATAATTGCAATGCCACATTTATTCAGTGCTTTGCAAGGCATAACTAATCACCATTAAGAAGCACTTAATGGCCTTCAGTTGAAAGGAGTTATGAATGCTAAAACAAAATGCTATGCTTACCAGGAAACTGGCACTTTTTAAAATTCTTTCCCAGTGAAAGTGTGAATTAATGCTCTTCAGAAGTGAAAGTTACTGTCTTATCACCACAAAACTCAACCAAAATGTTTGGTTTTAAAACTAACATCTACAGAGACACAGTCTTTAAAATCAGTTTCGTTTATTGCAGATTGATACATTAGAATATCTGTTTGATTGGTGTGTATTTTAAATTAAGCAAATAAAAAGTTGTAATGCAGAAGTTACAGAATCTTCTATGAAAGAACTGGTGATCAATTTCATTGAAAGATGCTAATTATAAAAGCCAGACCTCAAGGGCTGAAGCTTGTGTATAAACAGTATTTATTCCATTTATTTTCCATTAGTAGCAACTTATTTTTTCTGTTAATAATTTTTATCTGCAAATATACTCACAAAAACTCTGTTAAAATTTGATGATCATTCTATATTTGTTATTTGTACTTTGCATATAGAATTCAGTATTTCTAATAACCCTGACACTGGACACATAAATTTATTAGTGTAATAAGTTCTGTTGCACAACAATTTCATTGGCATTAATATATTTTTTAATGACAATGACTGTGGAACAAAAACAAAAATATATGAAGAGCAAAGTTCAAATTCAAAAAACCTCAGGACTTGTTAACATTTGCAGACAGAGAGCAATTTGTCCACGTTATGTGCACATATTTAAAGCACAGTTATTTTATCAAATAAGATTTTAAGAGGTATAAGATCAAATGCAACACAATACTACAAAATGGTAAAGGGGGGAAAATCCACTTCAGGAGGTTCAGGCACTGAAAAGGTTAGAGGTAAATTGTTCTAATTATATTGTTCTAATAAGGTTATAATTATTTGTTCTCATTACATTGCATTTTTTACCGTTGTTCGCCACCCAGAATTCATTCTAGTAGATGGATGGCCATATAAGTTGGTTAAATAAATAAACAGATTTGAACTGCCCATTCAGGTACCATCTGGGGACAAAAAGAGCCTGGGAAAATCAAATGCTGAGGAATCAGTCAGAAGCATGGGTTTTTCTTTAGAGGAGCTTTAAAAAAAAATAAAGAGGGCAGCCTCCATTTTGCCCTTGTATCTGGGGTTTTTGCTTTCTCTGAGGCTCACTGAAAGGCGGTGAGGGGGAAAAACCCACCCAATCCAGCAGCAACAGGGTTGGGTCTAGTGAATTTGGACCACCACTTTGATTCTGTGAAATTAGTTGCACTACCGATGCTGTTTTATTTAATGGATTGAGATCTGTGTTGTGTGAACTTGTTCTGTCTCTCTGTGTGTATGTGTTTATGAAAGATCCTGGGGCTGAAGGAGCATCTAGTCCCTGAGTTGATAGTGACTTCGATCAACCACTTCAGAAGGTATTCATTCATTGCTTCTTCCTTGTCTTTTTCTTTCCTAATTTTCTTCTAGGTGCTGACATTTTTATATACAATGAAGATATAAATTTTTAATAAACTAAAAATAGTCATTTTGGGAAAGGAGTCAAGCCTTTAGCACAGGCCTCCCTGTGATGTCAGGCTAAAGGCAATTGTAAATCAGTGGCAGAGAGAATGTCCTTGGAATAGAGTGACTCGTAGCAGCTACCAGGAGTTGCAGGGAGGGTGCAACATGGTTGTGGGAAAAGATATGAGAGACACCCCCCCCCATACAAATCAGCAGGGGCCCAAGCCAAAGGTTTTCCAACATATAGCAAAAATAATATGCTGCAGGACGAGTGTATTTCTGCCTAGAAGTCTTGTCATCAAATGTTCTTGTGCAGATTTATTATCTTTAAGAATGTTTCCATTTTAAAGCTTTTTGAACAATTTCTTTGGCAGGAAGAAAAATTCCAAAAATTTGAATAGTTATCCAAATTTTAGGGCTCTGTATGCTTTGAAAATGACATAGGAGAGGTGCTCAGGGACACACTCTTCAGTGAGTATGAATAAAGCTGTGGCTTCTTTAAGGTGTCAGTTAATTAGCAACCCTGTCCTTAATGTGATTCTTTAAAGCAGTTGTGTCTGAGTGCTCAGTGAGAGCCTGAAGAATGATGCAACTGCATTTATGCATCATTTTTTGATGCATGCATAGCTCTACAAAACATCATTTGGGTTGTGGGTCAGTAAATCAGAAAGCAGCCTCATTCACGTGGCTAACTAAGAAGGTGGACCTGCACTATTGCTCAAAACCATAGTTTCTCATCAGGGAAGTTCATTTCTTGGGGAGGTTAACATTTCCTTTGCCATGAAATTATTGAAAATATAGATTCAGGGAAAATGTTCTCAGGGAATTTATTCAAAGCAAGATGGGTCAATGATCTGTGCATATATGGACATGCATAGTTCCAGCAGAAACATTGTCTGTGCATGCATATGCAGACTACCAGGGACAGGTTTTGAAGGAATTATGTGAGCCTTCTAAAAGATGTAGCTGCTTTAACATTTCAGAGGGATGCCTTACAAAGTATCTCTTTCAAATTATTTTTACAGTCCTACTTCTTAGAAAACTTTGCAGCTGTGTGGATTCCGCCTTCACAACCACACAAGTCCTAGGGGATACAGGAAATCTATCAGAAGTTTGGATACAGATGATGGCTTGAGTACAAAGTTTTTAGAACAACACTCCAAATTCCTGGTGATCTTTAGCTCTGCCTCCCTTAATGGGCTGCACAGAATGCTGACTTTAGAGTTTTGTGTTTGCTTTATTTGGTTTGCTATCTGCCAAACCATCTTATTTTTTCTCTTATTCTTACTTTTAAATTCACTGTGCCATGTTTGGCCCAGTGATTATAGGTAGCATACAAATGAGTAGGAATCATAACGTTGTTTCTGCTGCCACCTGCTGATTTAGTTTGTCATTGGCACCAACAGTTCAAAGAAAAAAACATGGGTGAAGGTTCCTACAGAAGTATTTATAGATAAATAAAATGGTAGTTTTCTGTGTAAGGTGGCAGATCTAAAAATGCGGGCTGAAAATGTAACAATCAATTTATTTCCTTTAAGTCAAATGTGCTACAAATGCAGCTGTGACAGTAGTCCACATGCTTATAGTTTTACCAGTTCTTGGTAAAAACATTCTCCAAATAAGCTGTGGTTTAGGCTATCAATCAACTTGTTTTTGCTGAAATTTAGATTATTATTACATTATGTAGGCTATTCATTGATTGTCTTTGATTCAGAGGCTTTTGGAGTGGGGTGGCTATAACAAATCTAAAAATCTAATAATAATAATAATAATAATAATAATAATAATAATAATAATAATTGTTTCAAGTAATAAAAATGTTTAATTGGTCCAATGAAGGGAACAGCTCATGATTTAATTTGTTAAATTTAAAAATAGAATATATATATCGTTATCTGTATAGATCACACAATATACTAATAACAAAATTCTAAAAACTAATCTATGACTATTCTTCAGTTACTAGGATTTTATCTATACTAGATGGACATAGGTGTTGTACGTATGTATTACATAATCCAGATCTGAGGTTCCACTGGGTGTACAATTTTTCCATATGTGTTTTGCCATATCTTCCACATGTATTACCAAAACCTGGTTGGGCACCATGGAGATGTTGCCTTTTTGGAAATGTGCTCATCAGGGTTTTGTGAACTGTGGTTCCAGGACAGGGCACTGCTCTGCAGTTAACCAGATATGAGACCCTGTTCATAAAGTTGGGTCTAGGGATCTGATGGGATTGCTGCTAGTACCAGCTTCTTTGCTGCTTAGCAGCCTCTCTACCTGAGATGCTTGATACTGTGGCTGATAGCAGTGAGTTTCCCAAATGTATGTTATTGAGAAACTTCAATTTGCCTTCTCTAGTGCAGATTCAGAGGCAGCTCAGGGGTTCATCGCAGCCATGGCAACCATGAATCTGACCCAGATAACTGAGAACCCAACTCACATGTGTGTGTGATACAATAGATTTGTTTTTTGTCTCAGGATAGTAGTGACATGATTTGAATTTAGGGGATCTTACCATCCCTATGGTGAGATCCTTCCCTGTTGACCCTGGAGTTTTAAAGCTGCCCCCCACCACAGGAGGAAGGACCTATTCACTCAGTCCATGCCAGGAGCTAATGGACCCTGTTGGATTTCAGAAGGAACTTAGGGTTCCTGCAGCTTTGATGCACAGTTTAGTTGAGCCCTAGGTCACTGATGGGAATAAGGGGGCAACAGCAGCTTTGGACCATATCATGCCTACATGCATGGATCTTAAAGTGCCCCCTCATTTTCAGAGGGAATTTGACACATGATTTAGAATTACTGTGTAGTAGTCCTTTTGGGGGGCTGATATTCAATGTAATGTTAATATGACTTTGTGAACACAAATAAAATTTAAGGTTGTTAGCATAAAGTTGAGTTATATATGAAATACTTGGAATTTATTGCATTATGAAGGACTTTGGATATATCAAGCTTGGTGCATAACTAAAAATAGGATTTTGTGTTATAGTAGAAACTACTATTCTAGAGTTTAAATTTTTGAACTGAAGATATATGCTTATTTTCAGCCTTTGAACTGACCTATTATAAATGAAATAGACTGATCAATATGATTCTATACAGACAAGATTTGTTGTTTGAAAACTGGGTTATTGTTGTATGGGTATTGTATATATGTAGGTTTTTTTATAATGTATGCATGTATGTACAAATTTTTACTTTTAGTTATTTTTATATATGCTTTGTATTTTAAACATTTTATTTCTAATTAAACTAGAATGACATAATCTTGAAACTGATACCATCTTGATCATTTACAGAAATGTACATTGCTCTAAAGTACAATGTTGTTGGTTTTAGAGTCTTTGTATTTACATGGCTTTGATTTACAATTATCCTAGTTGGGAATATCTTAGTTTCAGCTTCCCCCAAATTTTCCTGGAAACTGCAGTTCTCTAGAGTCGATAACAAGAACACACTTTCAAAATCAGTATAACTAAATACTAGCCTTTTAAAACAGCTAAATGCTAAATGAGTGATTTGTGCTAAAATGCCTCTCCAGCAAATTTAGCCTTCCTTTCTCTTTTGTTCTCATACTGGACATTACTTTTTTTAAAAGAAAAAAAATTCAGGCTTACTAATACTTGTACCATAAGTCCAACTTTTAACAATTTCAGGTACCCTCTGAGTTATCAGAAAAAAGCATAATCTTATTAATTGGCTTTACAACCTGAAGCAAAAGCTGACATTAGCTGGAAAAAAAAAAAAGCTTCCTAAGATTTTTTTTGAGGATACAATCACAACCATCTCATTTTAATCTCATTTTAATTAAGCCCATAAAGTAACATTAAGCTGCTTCTGACCATCTCTTTACTCTTAATTTCTGATATCAGCATTCTTTGCATGCTAATATAACTCTTTTCCTTTTGAAAGCAGCAACAAAAAAAATTGTAGAACCTGCTACTAGAACCCTCTGCCCAAGCAAGAGGAGTAGACAGAGTAAGAACCAAAGCTGTAGCTTTAGAAGAATCACATGATTCAGTTCCTGCTTTGTTAGTTCAAGACTGTATCTTGTCCTCTTCCTCATGTTAGAAAACCTTCATTACACTTTATACTCTTGGCTTCTCTCAGATATAAGTTGTTTTTTTAAATGGATTTTTAAACTGCTGCGTCTTCGGTTATCTATTAGCATGGGCAGTGCTTTAAAATTGAGGGCAAAAAGGTGCTTGGAGTGTGTGTGCTCATGCACATAACACTTGTCTGCAACTCCTTACAGTAAATATATCTTTTGCTAGAATTGGGCTGCAGTTCTGGAGGATAGCTGTCTAATCCCAGGCAAGTTGCAGCTGCTGTAAGGAGCTACAGAGAGGTGCTGTGTGATCAGTCCCTCATGCGCTGAATATGACGCACTGCACAGCTGTATTATCTATTCTCTGAAAGAATATTCCAGGAGAATTACATACTGGGATTTTTCTAAATATAGAATTGTAGAGTTGGAAAAGATCATAGAGGTCACCTAGTCCACCCTCCTGCTTACTACAGGATCCACGAGAGCACCTCTGATAGATTACCGTATAGCTTTTGTTTGAAAACCTCTAGTGAAAGAGAAGTTTCCATATCATGTGACAACCTGCTCTACTGGCTGACAGCTTGTACAGACAGAAAGTTACTCTGACCAAATCTCCTTTCATTGATTCTGGTCCTGATCTCTTGGGCATTAGAGAATAAGTCCACTCCCTTTTCTGTGTGACAGTCCTTCAGATATTTGAAAACTGCTCATATACCTTCCCTTAGTCATCTTTTCTGTTGGCTAAACCCACCCAGATCCTTTAACTATTTATCATGGGGTTTGACTTCCAGACCCTTCATCATCCTGCTAGTCCTCCTATGAACTTGTTCTAATTTGTCATTGTCCTTTTGAAGTGGACACAGTACTCCAAATTGGATTTGACCAAGGTGGAGTATAGTGGAATCATTATTTCCCATGATCTGGAGATGTAGATCAGCTCCTACTTGGTGATAGAATCCATTATTGTCAAGCTTTTAACCAACAGCCAAGATGCAGAAAATAATAAAAACATGCCAGAGGAAGGATATTGCATTTAAATATTTTTTAGAGTAATTATATAGGTAGTTTCCAGGTTGAGTTCAAAGTTCAAGAACAAAAAGATGACAATTATGACAACATACTTTAAAATAAAAGGATAATCCAATGACTCTGAGTTTATAATAAACACTGAAAAATCTGATAAGAGGAAACTGAGGCCAGAAGATACTGTTTCTTTGTAGCAGCTTCAGCTTTGTAGAACAGCCTGCACTTTACTATGATGGCATTCTGAAAGCTCATGAAAGCTCATGAAGATGGCACTTTTCTGGAGTGTCTTTGGAGATCAGTGGTGGATGCTCTCTGTGTGATTTATGTTGTACTATTTTCTTTTTTATGGTTCTGTTATAATGTTTTAAGTATTTTTTTCTTTTAACTGATTATTGTAAACTTACTGGGGATGTTTTACATTTATATTATGGATATTTTATTATTGCACTGTTGTGGCTGTGCATGACAGGAGTCCTTAGTAGATTACAACAATATATACATTTAATAAATAAGTGCATTAAATTAATGTTAGAATGTTATTCTGTCCGTTAATATTCCCAATCTTTATTTAAATAGTTTTTAAAAATCTAATTCTACAGGCAGAAAGGCTTTCAGAATGGCTTAACACCTAATCAGTTTAAAGAAATGGTTCCTGTCCAGGCTTGCTTTTTCTAAAGTTATATATATTTTTCTTTAACAGAGATCCCAATCTGCGTTTTCACTGACTAATGAAGATACATTAGCCAGAGACCCAGTTCTCACGCCTACCATGTTTGAATCTGTCTTGAGGGAACCAAAAGGTCCAATCAAGAAACAAGAACACAGACTATCTACATTGCCTAGCTGGAAGAGCGTGGACCAATTAAATGAATCAAGTAAAGGCCTATAATATCTGCATGATATTTCTTTGCACTATATGAAATAGCTACTTTCATAGTCTTTTAGAATGGAAACAAGATGAATGAATAAGGCAGAGCAGCGACCCACAGACTAAGAATGGTCACTGCCTTGTAATTTTCTTTTTAAAATAGCTACTAAGTTTTGAGAAACAATGGACAGCATTTCCATAAAATATTCTAAGAATATAAATTTTGAATGTTCAGAACCTCTATGCTGAACCAGTAATTGGAATATGTGTTCTGTCATAACTACAACCAATAGTTTATATTATGTATAATCTATCATTAAATATGCAAACAAGAAAAAGCCTGATAGTAATATAGTGATCATTCTTTTCACCAAAAGGTATAATTGTTACCAGAGTTAAGCCTTACATGTCCCAAGATTAAACTGTTTACCAGTGCTCATAACTAGACCTCAGTAACTAGTTCAGTTGCAGCATCATTTGCATAAATATGCCCTCCTTCCTTCTGTAGATATGGATACCAAAGGCTGCTTCCAAGGGAGTTAGTCCTTGGCTGGATGGAGGCAGTTGTATCTGTTTTGTTTTCATTGTTAAGCTACTGTTTCTGTGCTTTTTACACTTGAAACCTGAGAAAGTAATTTATGCCTCTGTTTTGGGAGAGATAGATGGAACTGGCAGCAACAATTGGTGCTCATGTGAATTTAACTAATCAAGCTGTAATCTTTTATAAAGATTTTGTCTTGGAAAAACATTTCAGAAGTTCAGCATGAACAATTGGCTCCTGAAGCATTTTACAATGCCATTGAATTAAGCAGCTATTCTTGAGGATAAATAGACTATGGCTGTTTTATTAATGTATTACCCAAACTGAGATCCCAACAGATTTTTTATTCCCATTTAATGGCATTTGATTGTTTATACTCTAGGAGAAATGCTTTCAAAAAAGGCTGTTGTAGTTACATATACGGTGGCACCTCGGTTCACAAACTTAATTCGTTCCACGATTCTGGTCGCGAGCCGAATTGGTTGCGAACCAAATCAAATTTCCCCATAAGGTTCAATGTAAATAAGGTTAATCCGTTCAGAACCATATGTATTTTTTTTTTAACCACAAAAATATGAAACAAAGTACAGTACAGTGCAGTATGAAGAGAGAGAACACTAACCTTGCTTGAGGCAACACCAAAAAGCTTCACAGCAAGTGTCTGTCTGCGACCGCGATCTTGCCTAGAGGAAGCCACGACCATGTTCCAGAGCAGGGAAGATGGCCACGGGTTGTGTTCATCACCCGATGCAGAGTTCGCAAACGGAAGCAAAGTTTTGTGAATGCTGCTGTTCGCGAACCGAATTGTTCGTGAACAGAAGCGTTCGTGAACCGAGGTATTACTGTATTTTATCCATAGTTCTATGCTGTTTAGAAAAGTGTAAGCACTGTTCATTATTTTGAGTTCCGGAAACATATTAAACAGCTGGGAATCAGTACTTTCACTGATCCAAAAATAAAATAGCTATATGTAACTAAATATGCATAAAAGCCTACTAAGATTTCATGTATAAACATTATAGCTTTAATTTTCAAGATCTTTTAAATTTTGCATTCTTGGTCTTTAGCTCCCTAAAATTCTTGGTTATATCTTGATTTAATTGTGCATAATATAAACCAATTGTGATAAATGGAACAGTTGGTCAAGGATGACTTATTGATTTCAGCTGATCTTCTCTATGTACAACTAAGTTTATATTCAAATCAGCAACATTCCTCTACAGTATTTGTCGAGTTCCAAACTGTTAATGCTGCTAATGAAAGGACACTAGATGATATGATAATAAGTAGATCAATAGCAAGACTTTTACTCAATCCAACAAATATAGCCCTTTCCTAGAAGTAATCTTTGGCTGTTAGTCTGTCTAGATTAATAAGAAACAGGAAGGTGTTCCCACTGTTGCACTAGATACCCATGCAGTGCCAGATTGTTAGACTTTATCATGGTCAGCACTACCAGCTCTAACATGTAGAGAAACATATATCACATTACAGGTTTCCATAGATTTCTAATGCACAGTATATAATCCTTAAAATACACATTACAACCACTTTTAGATTTTAAAAGAATTATTAATTATATTAATAATATGTATTTATTATTATACTTTTCATCTATCCAATACTCCAGGTGGATTCCAAAACAAAATTTCCATTATTTTATAAACCTTTAAAATATTTATTAAAACTCCAGCTCCTTTTCAAATTCATCAGATCAAATTGTGATTAATCATCTTCACAGTACATTATCATAATATGTGATACAAATTCATATGAACTTTATTATTCCCTTGCAATATATGAGATATAAAATAACCAAAACTTTCCTTTTTATACTAATTGAAAAACACAGCCCAAAATATAGTTAAGAGTGCATTTAGATTAATAAAATTCAATAATAATGATACTGGATTTTCTTCTTGTGTTTCCTTAGATTTTCCTCCTGTTTTACAAAGTACAGATGGAAACTGGGTAGCCTTGCAAAATGTCATTTTGCCTTGTCCTCGAATTCTTGCCAAACCAAAGAGCCAGGTGTTCAAAGCTTTGGAGAAAGAATCCAGTGTTATATCTGCTTATGATGAGATGGGCTCAGATAGCGAAGATAACTGTGACTGGAATGTGGCTTTGAACAAGTTACAGCAGAGGCCTCAGCAGCTTTCAAATTATGTTGAATCTCAGCACAATGCCGAATCGAGTTATGGCAATGAATTATACCAGTCTGTGACTTCCCTGTCACCTAGGGTGTTTACCAATGAGACAGTGTACTCTGATTCAGAAACATCACCAGTCAATTCTTCAAGGGAGGCTAAAACATCTAGTCTCTTAGGAATACAGAAAGGAACTTGCAACAATAAATACAGAGAGGAAAAAGCACAGTTACATGAAGAATTGGATGTGAATTTTAATCCACAGGCTACCAGCTTAAATTATTCAGATAGCAGTGAAAATGAAGAATCCTATCATGACTTTGAAAAGAGATCAAAGAAATGGAAAAAAGGCAAGATTCTCTCTGAAGATTTATGGAAAAGGAAAAACTGCACAAAATCACCCAAGAAGAATTTGGGTACATGTCAGGTAATCAAAGTTTGGTGATCACAGTGTATTCCCTGTTCCTCTCCCCTGCCCCCCTGCCAAAAAAGGGTAAAATCTTTGCTGTATTACAGTGACCTAAGCATAGCCAGCAATGGAAAGCTCTACTAATCATCAGTGGTCCATCAGTTGTATTAACAGAAGTATTTTGATAAGGACAATTGTACATTGAATAAACTGAGCTAACCTGACACTTTCCCACTGAACAGGGCTTGGTACTATGTATTATACAAGCTTCAAGGATAGTGTTTATGCTCATGATTTTTCTCATTCCAGATCAATTTTTTTTCTGCTGAAATTATTTGTTGTGGTCCTGCCCTGCATTCACACACCCAGATTGCACTGCTTGATTGTGAAACCAACTTTGGGAGAAGAATACTTTTCTGGAGTTTGATAGCCAAAATCACATGGAAGTAAAAAAGGCCACTTACAGGTGAAACTCGAAAAATTAGAATATCGTGCAAATGTTCATTTATGTCAGTATGGCAACTCAAAAGGTTAAACCAATATATGAGATAGACACATTACATGCAAAGCGAGATATGTCAAGCCTTACTTTGGTATAATTGTGATGATTATGGCGTACAGCTTATGAAAACCCCAAATTCACAATCTCAGAAAATTAGAATATTACATGACATCAATAACACAAGGATTGGAAATAGAACAATATTGGACCTCTGCAAAGTATAAGCATCCATATGTACTCAGTACTTGGTTTGGGCCCCTTTTGCAGCAACGACTGCCGCAATGCGGCGTGGCATGGATGCTATCAGCCTGTGGCACTGCTGAGGTGTTATGGAAGACCAGGATGCTTCAATAGAGGCCTTCAGCTCCGCTGCATTGTTCGGTCTCATGTCCCTCATCTTTCTCTTGGCAATGCCCCATAGATTCTCTATGGGGTTCAGGTCAGGTGAGTTTGCTGGCCAATCAAGCACAGTAATCCCATGGTCATTGAACCAGGTTTTGGTACGTTTGGCAGTGTGGGCAGGTGCCACGTCCTGCTGGAAAATGAAGTCAGCATCCCCATAAAGCTCGTCTGCGGAAGGAAGCATGAAGTGCTCCAAAATCTCCTGGTAGACGGCTGCGTTGACCCTGGACTTAATGAAGCACAGTGGACCAACACCAGCAGATGACATGGCTCCCCAAATCAACACAGACTGTGGAAACTTCACACTGGACTTCAAGCATCGTGCATTGTGTGCCTCTCCATTCTTCCTCCAGACTCTGGGTCCTTGGTTCCCAAATGAGATGCAAAAGTTGCTCTCATCAGAAAAGAGGACTTTGGACCACTGGGCAACAGACCAGTTCTTTTTTTCTTTTCTGTAGCCCAGGTAAGACGCTTCTGACCTTGTTTGTTGTTCAGGAGCAGCTTGACAAGAGGAATACGACATTTGAAGCCCATGTCCAGGATCCGTCTGTGTGTGGTGGCTCTTGATGCACTAACTCCAGCCTCAGTCCACTCCTTGTGAAAGTCCCCAACACTTTTGAATGGCCTTTTCCTGACAATCCTCTCCAGGCTGCGGTCATCCCTGCTGCTTGTGCACCTTTTTCTACCACACTTTTCCCTTCCACATAACCTTCTATTGATGTGCTTTGATACAGCACTTTGGGAACATCCAACTTCTTTTGCAATTACCTTTTGGGGCTTTCCCTCCTTATGGAGGGTGTCAGTGATGGTTTTCTGCAGGTCAGCATTGTTTCCCATGCTTGTGATTCCTACTGAACCAGCCTGAGAGACCATTGAAAGGCTCAGGAACCCTTTGCAGGTGTTATGGATTCATTAGCTGATTAGAGTGGGACACTTTGAGCCTAGAATATTGAACCTTTTCACACTATTCTAATTTTCTGAGATTGTGAATTTGGGGTTTTCATAAGCTGTATGCCATAATCATCACAACTATACCAAAGTAAGGCTTGACATATCTCGCTTTGCATGTAATGTGTCTATCTCATATATTGGTTTCACCTTTTGAGTTGCCATACTGACATAAATGAACATTTGCACGATATTCTAATTTTTCGAGTTTCACCTGTATATAGCTGATTATGTAGCATATAGTACATGACTATGGCTGTGTTTCCACAACATATAGAAAATAATCAGCCACGTTTTAGTCTATCATATTGCTTCTCATGTTTCAATTAAATTCAAGGCAAAATATCATTAGGGAAATCCCCTCCGCAGACTTTTTCAGTTGGGTCACCACCGAGGGAGAATCAATGCGGTTTACCTTTGTCTTCTCCCACACAGTATTAATTGACGCCTTTACCATTGTCACTAAAGTGATCATCCATCTCCAGCATCTTCCTATATCACTGCTCCCCAATATAGGTCCCTGCTTGCTTTAGCTGGGCAGCTGGGATAACCCTCATACATTGGGTGGCACTGCTGGTAATACATACTCTTGGTATACACTCCCAACATTCTTCACTGATCCTTCCCAGAAACTCCACCAGCACCACCACTATGAGGTAGCACAGCAGATTGCCATCAATTTCTTGGACTACATATTTGGTGGTAAATTTCAAAAGGCCATTTGTATCCAGCTCTATAAATAAGTCAGAGGTTTTTCTCTAAAAATTGCCAGTTATGCAAAGAAAACAAAAGGCTTATGCGTACAGATTAATTTTTCCTTGCCAAGGCCTGTTTCAATTTTTTGTCCGTCTTGAGCATTATTTATTTTTCTTTAATTTATTCCCTACCTTTGGAGAACAGAAAAAAATTATTAATTTCCTGTTCAGCTTACCTCGTACTTATCTTACTTCTCAGCAGTGAGAATTAGAAATCTTTCCTTTCACCATTTTTAAAATCTGGAAACCATACATGTAACATACATTACTATATAGCTATGTATCTAGTATTCTGATTTAATTCTTATGTAGTTAATAGTCCAGGAAACAGAAGATTGTGTGTGTAGCTTGATATGACCCTAACCCAAATAAATGTGTTGTGGAATCAAGGAACAAAAGGGTTACAATTTTATCTCCCTATTTCTGCTAGGTGGACCTTGTAGTGTCATTCATTTACTGGGCAGGGACATTAAGCTGTAAACAAATGCAGGGCTCATCTAATAATTCAAGTATATTCTTAGACAAAACATATAGATTTATTCTTATATGGGAAACAGATTTAAAAAAATAGATTTTTATTAACATAACTTGAGTTCATTCTAGACAATGATTTAGCTTTTTAAAGTGTTAATAAAAGGCACGAGTAATTTTACATAGTAAGTTAAGAGATATATCCACAGATAATAATTGGATGACTTGATTAGATATTTGTGCATTTTATTATCCAATTCACACATTTTTTTCCTAGATTAACAGGCATTTGAGACAGGCTGATTCCTCTCTTCTTTCTTCATATTTATACTTAATATGAAGCATTTTAAGGCTTTACATTGTCTTCCTTATGTGAAATTAATCCTTGCTGTTTCTGCATTATAGCATAAGTTGTATCTGGTTTCAGTAACTCTATACACATATCTGCAAGATGTACATATAAATTTTTCATTGTTATTTTTTATACTGTTGTTTTTGAAATGTTCATATCATGGGAGAGGTACAAGGTATAGCATCATCACTGAAGAAAAAGCAAAGATCAAAAAGGAAAGCATTTTGGAGTTAGAAAAGAATTGAAAATGCCACAAATTAGAATTGGACATCAGGACTAACACTAATGTTTGTATGCCCTAGGCACATTTTATCTTCATAGGCCCTCATTGCAGTAATAACTGAGATGCTTAGGATTATAAAGCTATTTCCTGGACCTATATTCTTCAATAAGTCACAAGGAATAGGTTGCATATTAAAGTAATAATAGTATCTTAAATATATTTAAATTAGGGTGTACACATTTTCATTTTACTTTTAATTTTAAACATTTTCATAGGACCCAAAAGTTTTGTGGGCCTTAGGTACTGTATCTCTTATGCCTAAAGGGTAATAGAGTGTGCTTGGGATACTCCCTGCACTGATATCAAAGATACACATCGTTCTGTTCTAAGCAAAGTTCCACAGCGTGCAGGAAAAGAATAATTGTTTCAATAGTGCAACAAACCCACTATTGCCCCCTGCATATTTGTGAGCATAAAGTCTGCAGTGGAAACAAGAGAATGCAGAGGAGCAGGGGGAGACAGACAGACAAGACACTACCTTTTTCAGCCTGAGGTTGTACACTTTTTTTTTTTAATCAGCTTGGGGACTACAAGGAACATGTCTAGTAATAAGGTGCCCTCATTGAAAGTGGAATCAATGTGTTTGGCTTTTCTTGATGGGCTTAGGGTCGTGTATGTGCATGTTACAGATAGAAGCTGATGTGTTTATACCTCACTTTTTCACTTTGATCCAGCTGTGTTGAATAATTTTTCTCTAATCTCCAACCTTCCCTTTTTAGGGAAGGTTATTGAGAAGGTAAGCACTCAGCTTTAAAGGGCCCTGGAGGAAGCAGATTATCTAGATCCCTTTCAGTTAGGATTCAAGATGGGCTATAGTGCCAAGACAATATTGGTCAGATTTGTGGATGACCTCTGGAGGGCTTGGAATGGGAGTGGTGCATCCATCCTTGCTGAGACTTGCTCTGTCTCTCAGTGGCTTTGAATGACATTGATCATGGAGTCCTTTTGGACTGGGTTAGAGGATCAGAAGTGGAGGGCACTGTTTTGCAGTGGTTCTCTTCTTCCAAGTCTGGTTCTAGTCAGTGTTGGTATGGGGGGAGGTCTGGTCCTAGGCCCCTTTTATGTGGGGTGCTTCAGTTCTCTCCTCACTCCAACGCCTACATGAAACCACCAGGAGAGGTCATTCATTGGCAAGGGATGAAAGAGCATCAGCATGCTGATAGTACTCAGTTATGCAGCTCCACCCCTGGGCAGACAAGTGATGCTTTCAGGGTGCTACCCAATACCTGGAGGCTGTGAGGGTCTGGATGGGGAAGAACAGTCTGTGACTCAGCCCTAGAAAGATGGAGTGGCTTTGGGTTTGGGGGCTTCTTGGATCCAGAGCCCAATCTTTAACCCTTGATGAGGCAGCATTCCCCAGGGCAAAGTTGATGCACAACCTGGGAGTCCACCTGGGCTCACAGCTCCTGCTCAAAGACCAGTTGGCAGCCATGGCCTTTATATAAATCTATCTTGTATGCCAATTGCATGTATTACTGGACTGGAAAGCTCTGCCCATAGTCACTCATGCGTTGGTCACTTCCATTTGAACTACTCAGTGTGTTCCAGATGGGCTGCCCTTGAAAAACACTCAGAAGTTTCAGCTGGTCCAGTATGCAGGAGCGCTTGCAGTTCTGGGTGCACCAAGTTTCACCCATGTTATACCACTGTTGCACAAACTCTGCAGGCTCCCCATATGGTTCCAGGTGTGATTCAAGATGCTGGTTATCACCTTTAAAGCTCTGCATGGCACAGGTCAGATTACTTGTTGGACTGCCTCTCCCTGCAGGTTTCTGTTCATCCAACGAGAACTGACAGGACAGACACACTCCAGGTACCCTCTATTAAAGAAAGTCAACTGGTGGAACCTGGGAGATGTGCTATCTCTGTCGCAGAACCTGCCCTGTGGAACACCTTCCTCTCTGAGATTCAGAGAGCCCTAATCCTGCTGCCCTTCCAGAAAGCTGTGAAGACCTGGCTTTTTCCCCAAGTATTGGGCCAGGGTGTTAGTTAATCCCAATATATGTTGGTGTACATTTGCTATGGTGCCTTAGCCATTAAGGGCAGTAAAGGACTATTGTTTCCCATTCTGAACTTTGATGGTTATATATTATTTCAATGCTTTCAGTATGCCTGAAATATACTCTACCCTCTATAAGGATTTAAGGACCCTCCTTATAACTCTTTACCTGGAAAAACACCAGGAGATTCTGATCTTTTTTATGTTCAGTTGTTATCAGATCAGTATGATTCAGTCTCCTTGAATGTAGCTAAATTTTGTTATACTGCCTGTAAAATTAAGTAGATTTTGATTGTTCACTGATGAACCCACCAACAATTGTAATATTTTATCTTGTTTTGTTTTTATTTTTATTTGTAATGTGTTTATGTTTGCAATTCTGGTCAGTGATCATAATAAAAATTCTTCTTCTACAGTATCTAGCAACAAAATGTTCATGTTCTGTCCTGGTGAATTGGATATGAAAGATGTCATAAAGAGCTTAAAGGCTAAGTTGAAAAATCAAACATGGGACTGAGAATATTTATTGTTTAGAAAATTGAATGCATGCTGTTTAAAATTGAAAGCCATTTTTTTCCTTATAAATTTATTATGTTGCAATTATCAGAATGTTACCTGTATTGCTCTCCTGTTATATAAATAGCTCTTTTATGTGCCACTTTCCCCCCTCTGTCTTTGGCTGTTTTCTTTTTGAGATATATTGATTTAACCCTTTACTTTTTGTTTTTAATTACTTAAGGTATTTGATGATTTCTCAAAAACTGACATCAGCTGTGATGACCAAAATCAGCAGACTAAGACGCACCCTATGGAAGAAAAGAGGAAGGCAAGGTTATCTGAACTATCCACAAAAATGAAAAATAGTAGAGAAACTTCTTCAGAGGAGGAGATATCAGAGTCAAGAACAGCAAATGAGAACCAGAAATCAGGCTTAACTTCAGAAAGCAATAGCAAGTGCATCCAGGAAGAGTTAAAGAAGGTGGGTAATAGTTCTTGACTGTATAGTTAGCAAATAACATCTAAGAGCCAGTTCCAAAATTACAATTCTCCAAAGTAATGCTTATATCTAAGCTTGAAAGCTCATAGTAGTAATGGGTAAGTCTAACCATTTTTTGGTTTCTCATTTTTCTTATCTCTAGGTAATCCTGAGTATCTTTTTCCAAGTTTGTATGAAAATTAGGCATTTTGGGTACATTTTTCCTAGTATAATAGGGATGTGCAAAAGACTCCATTTTGGATCTAGAATGTTCCAGAACATTGTTGGTGTTTTCTAGACTATGCTATTCTTGGGGGGGGGGGGCTGGCAGTTTTCTGAAAATAATTCTTAATTCCTGATCACATTCATGTGATTTTGGGGGCATTTTTTCAACTTCCTACTCTAGCGTAACACCAGGGTTTCCTGGTGATCTCTTGCCCAAGTACTAGCAAGATCTAACCTTGCTTTTTTCTTTTTTCTTTTTGGAAATCAACTAATGTGCTGCCACCTGATTTGATTTGGGAATATATTTTATACAATTATCATAGATGTAGCATTAATTCATTTTTTAACTTTCAAATTCAAGTCCCAAATCATCCATATTGTACCGGTTTTTTTAGAAAATTTGCCATAACACTACATACTTCCTGAACTTTACATTTATTTAGTAATTTGGTGAGTTTAGACTTTAAAGTTATGAGTTTACCAAATATCCTCAGAATTATCACATATATCAATAATAGATAATGTTCTATAAATGATTTCTGTATGTCTTTTAGCTTGGTTAATGGGATCTGATTTTTTGTCAATTATATTAGCAATAAAAAATTGTTTATTTTTAAACAAAGATCTAACAGTTTTGGAGAATAATTTCCAAACTCACGTTATCTAACTTTTAAACAAATTACTTTTTTAATAATCTATAAACTTTTTTTAAGTGAGTCACATATATAGTTTTACACTGGCCCCATTCATTACTTTTTGGAATATGGCTTCAAGCACATCATTCAAAATCAAAGTGAATCCCTTGGCCCAAAACAGGTTGCACACTCCTTGTCTACCCTATATAATCTGTACTTGTGAGAATACTAATTGATCTTGCATTTGTTTAATTTTTTAAAGCATTTCAGTGTATTTATGAAGAGAATTTTAGAATTTGACATGCCAAGGAAGCATATAAGATAGCCCCTTAGTAATACATTGTAACTTTTGTTCTCAAACCTAATGGAAACTATTCTTTTGCTTCAGAATCTTCTAAAAAATGCCATCATTAAGAAAAGATAAGGTAATTAAACATTAAAGATAAGATAATGTTATTGGTGTAGATAAGGAAAAAAAGAATAATTTATATGTGGAAGAGAACATAATTCCTGGCAAATCCACATTTATATTGTGAATAGTATGAAAAAACAACCTGTGACAAGAAGTTTCACGGTGGAGTGTTCCTGCTTAGAATTCATGTCAACAAACTTTCCCCTTTCCCAGGACACACATTAGTTCATTTCTTTTCCATAGTTTCTGTCATTACTATTCATTTGTCAGGATTTCTTGTCGTCTGCACATACAGTTGAAGGCTAAGATAAATATTTATTCTTATTTTTAAAAAAAACTCTGCAGATTTTGAAGTTCGTCCACATCTGCTGACTATCACTGTGTTTTGTATGGATGGTGCTATTTTGTCTACAAAAAGATTTACATTCAGCAATTGTATTTTCTATTAGTTTATGAGATGTTATACTTTTTCTGTAAGACCAAAACAGTGTGGATTCAGAGAATGACTATGGATGGCATTGTGTGAGCAACTCTAACACTAATCCTTAGATGAATGCAACAAATATTGATAGATAAGTAGCCACACTACAATGAGCATGACAAAGTGCCTTAAAAAAAGAAGCCTGTAATGTTTGCATGGTGATTTAAGGATATGGTCAATTAAAGATACAGAATGTCTACCTTGTGAATGTCTAATGCTGATTTGACATTTCCTCAGAGATGGCATAAGACACTAATCATAGTTGAAGTCAGGTTCAAAGATTCTACTGTCAGTAAGCCACGTTCCAAGCTTTAAAAATAATGGGCTAGTCAAATTAAAATTCTATTAAAATTTATTTAAATGAGACAACCATAAGCAAAAGTTTAATTATTTTATTGAAAATAATGGGTTGAATAAGTAATGATATATCATAGGGTAAATAGAATCAATTGTTTGTCATTTTAATTTGGATTATTGTTATTGTTGTTGCTGTTTCTATGCTGTAGATATGTGCTGAAATGCATATTTAAATATAGATGATAATAGTTCATATTATAGTATTTCAGTTGAAATGCATATCACAATTGTGATGTGACTAGATCATAACGGAGGCTCAGTAGCATCCTTCCAGGGTATTTTCTTCTGCCAAATCATTCCCCTAACAAGATATTGCTGACAAGGAAGGTATTTTGTGGAATTGTGGAAATATTCATAGAAGTCAGCTCACTCAGCTCTGATTTCAGTGACAAATCATGCTGTTCAATTTCAGCAAACATGCTATTTTTTCCCCATAAACTGCATCTTTTTGCCTAATGCATTGCTTCAGAAAAGGTATTGTCCCAGTGTATACTAAATCTGCAGATTGCCCTCCACTGCTTCATGGAAACCACTTAGTTTCAGTGGAACTATGCTACAGAATCTCAGCACTAAAACATTCCAAATCAGCCTTTTAGGTGGAAGGGAATCAGAACAGTTCTATTCCCTGATGAATAGAAAGAAAGCATTTTGGGATTAAAGGAATTCAGACATATGAAATGTGCTACACAATTCATATTAGTCTGTGGTTCTGGACCAGTGACAAGACGTGACCTAAGAATTGTGAAGCAGTGATGGAGGTCAGGAATTGGAGAACCTTGGGCCAAATCTAGGGTGCTGTTTCATACACAAAACAACAGAGTTTTGTGGCACCTTGAAGATTACAGTTTATTACTATATTATAAACATAAACATAATAAAATAATAAAGATATTCTTTTATATATAACATTCAAAGTGGGGATAAAATAGGGCTGTACATACTGTTCTGCCAACACCTTTCTGTCGAGACAGGAGATCTAAAGGGAGGTAAATATGGCTGTCAGTATGACCCAGGACCCTACGGTATTGGGTTGCAGAGAACAGAGATGTTCTTGTGTTCAAGTAATTAGAAGTACAGATCCCCTTCAGACTTCCTTTCTGAATGTATGAAGGCTGAAGAGAGGTTGGGGCAGACTGAATGGTCAAATCTCTTCCCACATTTTGCTCATCATGTTTTCAAGCAAATTCCTGAATGGGGCTTAAATGTCAGTCATTACTCTGTTAGTTAAATAGATGTGACAGTTGTCTTTTATAATCACCTGTAGGTGAATTAAGGATGAGCTTTCCTTCTGCAGTAAAAAAAAAATATATATTAGACAGGATAAATGGCAGTGAATGAAAAATTTTATATGTACCAGGCATTCACTTACTAAACTGACCTTTCTCTGAGCATGCTTATGAATATTCATCAGTTCATATTGTGCCCAATACATTTCACAATTGTATATAAAGCTAATTCTACCCTAAGAAATAATATATCAGCTTTCTCCTGATTCAGTGTTCTTACACAATTTCAGAACATCCCTATTTCACTTCTCCTGGTGACTGAAACAATAGAATAGGAAAGCAGAAACTAAAGTTGTGTTTTAATACGGCAGTTCAGAAACTCAATGGGATGATAAATTCATAAAAATGTTTTATATTTGGAGAAATGGGGTTTTTTGGTTCTCATACCCCTTTACTACCTTTGGTTCTCATACCCCTTTACTACCTTACCTAATTTCATTAAAACCTTGCAATGTTTGAGGAGCTGGGGGCTTCAACACAGCCTCCTAACCTTTTGGAAACCTGGAGAACACCATTCTGCAGTATTATATCAGAAGGGTGGGCCCTTTTCTTTCTTATTCATTGAGGAATTATAGTAAGTGTGGGAACAAGAGGCCTTTGAAAGACAAACTGCTCTCTTCCCCACCCATAAGTCCTTCAAACTTCAAACAACCAAAATATGTCCCAGTGTTCCAAAGCCAATATTCAGCTGTGTTGCTGCCAAATTTCAACAATGTAATGTGAAATTGCTGGGAAACCACCAAGTGGCTACTGGGAGGCTGCATGCAGACCACAGTTTGGCTTTCTAGCCATCTCCTATCCCTATCTTCCATTCCCACACTTTGTGCTACTGCTGTTGAAGGGATCCTGTAACTTTTTTTTTTAAATCATTCTTCCAGAATCTCTTTAATTAGGCCAAATGATCAATTTCTGCAGACAGCACATTGTTATGCATGTACAACTCACTTCAGTATTGAAAGTGAGAAAGGTAGGAGATTCCATCTTGTACTTGGAATTTAGTTAGCATAAAATGAGTATAAGTAATAATACCCCAAAAGTTTCTGGAACTAATATTTCTAGTGAAATCAATAATGTTGTACTACTTCTGCAGAAAATATAGTAATTCTGTCTCTTTTACAGATCCAAGTCCAGGATAGACTAACTTCCTGCTATACATACAAATTTCACTTTTTCTTCTTCCTCTTGATTAGTCATTTCCACCTAGCACTATGTTTCTTAGATCATCCTAGCTCCCACTGAGCAACCATAACCCAGAATGTTATTATCTGCTGCCTTTTGTCAATTTATACAAGATATTGCCTCATGTCATAGAAAGCTCTCACAGAAAACTCAGAGTTAATATTTGCAAGGTATCTTGATCAAAGCCCCCAACCCATAATGATATAGTACTTCTAATTCTCTCTGCAACCTAAATGAACACTTCCAAGAGGATATACTCTAGATGACAAACATTTCTATACCCAAATATACAAATACAATACTGTTGGGTGGAGACTGACCCTCTGTAGTGAACTGATGATGACAAGCATTTGTGGGCTATCAGTGCTAGTAACTTGTTACCCGGAACAGCTTCTCTGAAAGTGTTTACCCACACAGTAAACAATGTCAAACCAACTGCCATTTCTCATAAGTAATAATATCTGGTTGTATATGTATGAGCTCTACAAATTTCGGATCTATTTTTCATCTCTTACTGTAGCAAGCCACAAAGATCTAAGTTTTAATAAATAGTCTTCAAGAGCCAGCTCACTGGAAAAAGTGAAAATGCAGGTCTTGGCGTATTTCTTTAAAGACTGACAAAATTGTCAATATGGGAATACTTTGAAGCAGCTTTGGGGGGCTTTTAATTAACTCAGTAAATGTGAAGGCAACCCCCCTCCCCAGCCTCCTATACAGCAGAATTGATTTTTTCCTTTAATATTATTGATCTTTTTCATACTAAATGGCATTCATAAAAGTAAATGCAAAACATGGAAAAATCATGAGTGGAGAGAAATATATTGTGATTCAAGCACTGTGCCTCCCGACCTTTAAAGAGAAAAGTTGTCTACTTAGTTTAATTATCACTGTAATGCTTGCCTAAAATGTGATAGTTCTTATTATGTCTAACCTGCTACTTCTACTTTTATTCTCCTTAACTATAGTAACCCATTTTCTTCAGTTACGCCATATAACAGAGGGCTACTTTTAAAGCAACTTTAAAAATAAGACAATATGCTTATTAAAAACATAATAGTGCAAAGACCTCTGCAGGTGGGGGTCAAAAAAGCCAAGATGGTAGCTTTGACCATGCAGCTGTGGCCAGCTTCTTGATTTTTTGAAATGAGCCCCCTACCCACCCATGGATGCCCTTGTGACAGTGTGCTTATTAACAGGAATTTAGGCACATATAATATATTTGCTTGAGACCTTATTGTCATCCAATAAAATTAAGTCTCCTTTAAGTCGACCTTAACTCCTTGTGGCATCACTGTTACATCCATACAGTTTTCTTACCAGCAGTATGGAGGTGATTTGCTATTGCCACCTTCCCAGAGATTTGTGTGGCGTTCCAGTCTAGCCTTTAGCTCTAGTAGTCCTAATCAGGATTATTATTTTAACTATGCTTTTGAGCCCAGATAAGTTCACCCAAGTGCTGCCACTTAGTATTGTAAATTGCTCTGAATCTAAATAGAGTATACTTTTTCTAAGATGAACATTATTTGAAAATATATGGCATCCTCCTCCATGGACCAATATTCATGAACCCAGCCAAATATCTAGGTGCTGCATTTGGGGTTGCAGGGGGGGGGGTCACAGTGAAAAACATTACTTTTTTAATGTTCAAAACTGCATTAATTTTGTTTTATTTTAATCGTTTTTGGGTTTTACAGCCAGCTATATCCCTATCTTCTATCCCCATAGTTTGTGCCATTTTTTTTTTAGATTTTTTATGCCGCCTTTATTATTTTTATAAATAACTCAAGGTGGTGAACATACCTAATACTCTTTCCTCCTCCTATTTTCTCCACAACAACCACCCTGCAAGGTGAGTTGGGCTGAGAGAGAGTGACTGGCCCAAAGTCACCCAGCCAGCTTTCATGCCTAAGGCAAGACTAGAACTCACAGTCTCCTGGTTTCTAGCCTGGTGTCATTACATCAAACTGGCTCTCTGAAAGACTGTAATTTTTATGCATCATTCTTCCTAAATCTCTTTGCTTAGGATGAAACAATCCATTTTAGGCAGACAGCATATTGCTATGCATGTGTACCTCACTTCTATGTAATGAGAGATTTAGGGGATTCCAGAGTACAGTTTCCTGGAAAGCAGGTAATGGGAAACTAATGATGTTGAAGAGCATTTTACAATTTGCATTATTATTTTAAATATATATTGTTTTGTTTTTAGTGCACACTATCATTGTCAGAAGGCCCTATATAGTCCATATTTATGGCAAATGTATTTGAAAAAAGAATAAATCAAATATTTTAGGCATGCAGGACCCAAAAAATGTATTGATTTGATTGTCAAATACTGTATATTTCTCTGAATTCAGTGGTTATCAGTTTTCTCGTACAGATATTGTTAAATCATGCTGTTTCTTTTCTAATTATTTCCTTTATGTCAACAACTGTTAAGTAATACTTAAAAAAGACCATAGTCTCCCTTTATATAAAATGTTAACCTGTATGTATATATGTATATATGTGTATGTATGTATGTATGTATGTATGTACCGTATTTTTCCGACTATAAGACGATACTTTTTTCTAAATCCTTACCCTAAAAATTGAAGGGCATCTTATTTAAGGAAGTCAGCAAGGAGAGAACCGCACGGTGGCAAAACTGCCTATACTTTGTCTCTGGGGCTTCCTCCAATCACGAGCCTCCAATCATGAGTGAAATAGCTTGTCTCCCAAACAGACTTCCTCCAATCATGAGCCTTATGTAACTGGCGTCAGCTGATGCTGAACAAACCAATTAGAGGAAGGCTTTTGCAGAGAAGCTAGTTTCACTCGTGCTTGAATGGAATCAGTTATGCAAAAGAGCCTGGAAATAGAGCTGCAGAGAGACGGTTTGGACCTCGTCCCACCGAGTGTATCAGGTCAATGTTAACTAATTACTAAATAAAAATGTGTTCTGCACTATCTTTAAAATATTGATTTCTTAATTTGGGGTTGGAAAAGTGGGGGTCGTCTTGTATATGGGGGCGTCTTATAGTCGGAAAAATACAGTATTCCCCCACCTTCTCTCAAGAACTCATAGCTCTCATTCCCCTTTTCTCTCCCGCAACAACCCTATGAGGGAAGTTAGGCTGAGACTGAGTGATTCTGTCTCAAATCAAATGAGCTTCCATGGTGGAGAGTAGACTGGGTCAGCTGACTTCTAATTTAACATTTTTATGACTACATCAATTATCTCTTATAGAACCCTTCCTCTCAGGCCCAGGGTGTTTGATAGGATCATTCTGTAGAAGATAATATATATAAAATGAGACCCCAAAAGACTATAATGGTAGGCAAGATGACCTGTAAAGATAATGGCTTCCTCTATGCTTATTCTCCCTGCTTGCCTACCTGCCTGCCTCTCTGTCTTTTCCTTCCTTCCTTCCTTCCTTCCTTCCTTCCTTCCTTCCTTCCTTCCTTCCTTCCTTCCTTCCTTCCTTCCTTCCTTCCTTCCTTTCTTTTCTTTTCTTTTCTTTTCTTTTCTTTTCTTTTCTTTTCTTTTCTTTCCTATCTCCATCCATCCATCCATCTATCCACACATCCAATAGAAAACAATGTAGTTTTACTAAACTAGCATTTTCTCTCTAGTATGAATTCTTTATCTTTAAAACAGAAATGCTCTGCAGCCTCTCTCTGCAACATATCTACTGAAGTCCTAAAAGTAATCAATGCAACAGAGGAACTCATTGCAGAATCTGCAAGACCATGTGATTTCCCAGCAGAAGCTTGTGAAAGAGGGAATAGGGAATTTCCATTAGGGACAGATCCTATCCAACTTGATGGGCAGCTCACAACGCTGGAAGAAAATGTAAGAGTGGCAGATAAGTAACTGTATGTACATAACTATTCATGTCTTTGAACATGTTGAAAATATTAGAGTGATAAAATTTATGAAAAATGGGAGCATTTCATTTGGAATATCAATGAAAATTACTTTAAAATGGAGCTGGGAAGCTCAAATCTGATCACTAGTAGCAAAGTCAAAGCCAATAATTAGATAAAATGTTAAAGCACTTTCTGCAGGCAGAAAGAACTCATCCAGGAATCTAATTAATTAAAAAAAACAGATTTGCAATGAAAATTGCAAACAGACCTTAGATGACTAAATGCTGTGTGACATCAGTATCTATGAATGTTCCCCAATCTTCATTAATATTCCAAAATCTATTCTAGCATGTTGGTTGTTAATTTAAAATGTTCCATATTTTATTTCTCCTTTTGTGTACCAACTCTTCAGGATGAAAAAAAGTGAAATCATTTGAGGGGGCAATTTAGCATTTTGTTAGAAAACCTCATTCCGGTGGTCTTTGAGCAAGATTAACTTTTCATTTTAAAGATGCTTTCAAGATTTACATTATTCACTTTGATTCACAAATCTAATTACATAGATTAAAACAAATTTTGAATAATGAAATTAGAATACAAAAGGCAAATCATGATTTCAACCTATCTGAATCTCCTCCATATCACAAATTTATGTTCGTATGAGGACAAAAATAAAGAGGGGCTCCACCGCTACCACATGACAGCAATGCCTGCCTTTGGTCCTAACTAGGCATTGGAAAAACACAAACATTTCTCTTATGTATTTGTCTTCACATCCACTTTAGGTATATTTCTTCCAATAGCCAAATACTCTATTCTCAAGTTTTCTTATGTTGCATTGCTTGTGGTATCTTTCTACTTTCCTCTATGCAAACATGGTCTCTTTTTCACTGTTGTTCTCTCTCAAACCTTATTTATATCTTTAGCAACATAGTGGTTTTCTGTCAAATATGTTTTTCCTTTCTCTCTTCTGTTCCAAATATCTAATAAGTGATACTTAGCTCAAGATCATGCTTTGTTTTCTTGTGGTGTCCTGAACTTTTTATCTGTGTTTATCCTCAACTAGAATGATGTTGGAGTAAGTTGGGATGATGATGAAGAGTAGTGGCTTATATCTTGTGGGAAAGAGGATTTATGAAAGAGTGTCTTGACAAAGAATATTACCTGCTTTTAAAAGAATTATTTAACAGCTTTGGCCACATCATGATTCTCCTTAATCTTTGTCTCCTCTAAAATACTGCTCAAAAAAAAAAGGACAAGGGAACTGTACAGTATCCTATCACAATGATGCTAATCTATCCACCTCCCCACTTCACATCCTACATCAGTTTTAAAGATAAGGCAGGCAATTTTTCTTCTTTTTGTTTCCTTATTTGCAAATTGAAAGTCCCCCAGGAATTATATATCAGGTTTATTAGTTTCTTGGTTCCTCTATAGCCTTTATCCGTTAATCCTTTTCCTTTATGCTGTTTTCCTTTGGAACCATTTCCCATTAGACCTCTGCTTTCCCTCTGTTATCTTTCTAGAAGCCATTTACTTTGCTTTGTCCCCTTTCTTCATAATATGTTGCTCTTGTGTTCCAGTATTTAAAACTATTGACATATAGGTGGAGACTTTGTTAGGATGGCCCTCTTGTATACAGCACCTCATTAAATGTAATGAAGTGACACATAAATGCATTCTTTGAGTTGGAACTTAAAACTGTAATGCTTTATAAGACTTCACAAATCTAAAGGCCTACTTAACTAGATAGTGGTACATGGTCTATTTAGGTCTACCTGGCAGCTGGCAGTGTGTATGGCTTGGAGAGTCAGCTAAATGAGCTTGAGGATGCAGCTCGAAAAATTAACAGCATTACTGCGGAAGCTGAGCTGGCTGATCTAGAGGACCAAGTGGCAACAGCTGCAGCACAAGTTCATCATGCAGAGCTTCAGGTAAGATGGACAACAAGCCACTTACTGCATGGCCTTCATGATAATTTGCATATCCTTGATACTTAAACTCAAGATATAAAGCATTGTTCACATGTATATGTAGAAGAAGAATATATGCTTTATGTAGGTAAATGTTACTGAGGAATAATAAGAGTCCAGAAAGAAAAAGAAGCTGGAGTTTAAACAATTTGGTTCAAATACAGTAGATGTGACTGCAGTTAAAGATGTACGGATCAATAACCTGCACTTTTTCTTCACTTAACCTGTTTCTCTTTTATAAATATATGTTGTTGTTTTTTAAGATTTCAGATATTGAGAGCAGAATTTCAGCCCTTTCAGTAGCGGGCTTGAATGTGGCTCCATGTGTTCACTTGACAAGAAGACGTGATCACCAGACAAACCAGGTGAGGAAAAGCATCAGCCACCAATCTAGTAAGGAAGACTTGTGTGCTAAAGCAGGCTCCCATATGCCTGGCAATCCTGGTGCAATTGAATGTACATGAGTCCCCATTAAACTGTACATCAATGTGGAATGGAAAGTATGTTTCTACTTAGGGCAACTAGTTGCTCTGCTTATTTACTCTACAGTCCACCACTCTTTTTCCTGGGGATGCACAGAATAATACACAGAAGAAAAACAAAGTAAAGCAGTTTGGCAATAAAATAATAGAAAGCTGAGCAAAATGGTAAGAACAATATAAATGCAGCTTTAACATGGTCGCCATATATTAAAACCAAAATATATTAAAATTAACATAGCAGTTAATTTGAAGGCTCTTTGGTCTTAGCAACAGCTCTTACCTTATTATTGCATTTTAACTAAATGCACTAACTAAATATTTTGGGATAAATATTCTGGATAAACTATAATAATTAATAAAGGCATTTTTCTTCCTGTAGAAGTATACAATAGACACATCCAGACAGCAGAGACGAAAACTTCCAGCTCCACCAATGAAAGGTAACAACAACAACAAAAAGCTTATTTTTAGTAGATATTGTCAAACTGAACTGTAAGTACTGTATTTTTTATTAATCCAGCTACCTAATACAGGCATTTAAAATTTCTTAAATCATGATAAACTTTGCCCTTCTATACATTCATTAAACTGATCAGACAAGACATTTCCTTCTTACAAATAAATTGCTTATATATCATTTTCCAGTTGGAGAGAGAAAATGATTAATGGATGCTCACTGGTAAAGAGAAGGGGTAACGGTACCAATACTTTAGCATAACAGCATCAGAGGAAGGAAAATACTTTTTAGGTTTGAAGCAAGGGAGAAAAGTACTTACTAATGGACATACATGGAATAGCTGTGTAATATGGTTCAAAAAGATATCTAAAACATTTGTCCTATGTTAAAAACATATACACTTTCCATTTTAGATGGAACTATTGCATGATTAGAAAAACTTTTTTTAAAAGCTACTTTTTATTACTAATCCCTCTGCCCCCCAAATCTATTATAGTAGAGGCTTCTATTTGTGCAGCTGTCTATCTATAAACGCATTGAGAAACATCTGAACAAAAATAATTTCAGAACAATAAAATAAAAATAAAATAAAAATAAAAATAATTTCAGAACAGATGTTTTACCCGAGAGTGAAAAGTTTAATTTTAAATAATTCAATATTTTTGTAATTAATTTTGACAAGATTCAGTGTCCTTTATACAGGAGTACCTTAAGGTGAAATGTGAGGATGACCATTACTATTTCTGTATATTAAGTGGCATATTCTTTGTGGGGTTTGCCTTTATTTTTTAAACATAAAAAGAGAAAGAAAAAAGAAAAATTATAAGACCATCTCTCTCATGTGTGTGTGCATATACACATACACACATACATAAATTTTTACCTTGAAGTTTCAATAATGGATAACAAGCTTTTATTATACTTGTCCATACATACACTACATCTGTAACCAGCTTATTTGTAAGCTGAAAGTAACATCAGGCAATTAAGTAATTGGGGCCATACCTGTATCTTTCTAGTGTTGAAGGACTTATCTCTTACCAATAAAAAGGGCATGGAGAATCAACTTCCATTGCCAACTATTGATTTCCAGGGAGTAAATATTTAGTTTAAAATAATATGGACACTTCAAAATATTAAAACCTGTCTCAAACTTAAATTAATACATGTACTGACTTCTTCCCAGAATATATTGATTTTAAGACTTCTCAAAGGCATATGTTAGTGTTTTATAGCAACTCCAACTTAGACAGATTAGTATATAGACTTAGCTGTTGTCTGGAAATCTTCCAAAATACAAAATAATATATGTATGGCTTGCACAGGGTTGGAAAACAACAAAGGAAATTTGCAAATTTGTAGATGTCTATTCCTCTGATCAAATCAATTCAATGAGAAGTTTACTGTAAAGAGAAAACAGAGAGTGGGAGTCCTATGTAAGTTGTTTCTCACTAATGCTTTGGAGGGCTTCAGAAAAACTAGAAAAAAATTCCAATTTATCAACCATTTTAATTTTTTTATACTCCAAGATGCCTATAATTTTATTGGCATTTCTAGTAGTTACACATTTTGCCTCCACCATCAATATGTTTGAATGCAAAATATAATTGTGAAGGAAGCCGGCAAATGTTTTTCAGATGAAAACATGGATGCATCTCCAGTTACCCCTGTTAGAACATTTAACAAGAATTTCATACTCCAAGGATCTCTGACACAAAGAACAAAAAAAGAAAAAAAGATCACTGCCAAGGATTTGATGGTAAGAATTAAATAAAAGTTTGGCATCTCATTCCCAGATCTTAGGAGGAAAGAGATAAGTGAGAAGGAATGTACCAAATATCTTTTATATAATATTCAATCATCTCAAGTCCCATAATCATCTGTCATCCCCTACTTTATTACTAGAATAATGATAGATCCCATTCTGTTATGATGTTCTAGAAAAGCTCACAACTGCGTACAGAAATTGAATAACCAAGCAATAAAAGTAGTCAGAGAAAATATGGTTCTTGAATGTCATATTATTCAAACCAGATACTTTGGTGCAAATTCTGAATTTTAAAATTCATCTATCAATGAAGCATGCTGAATTAAACTGCAAAATTCATTAAAAAAAAACCATTGTTTTATATAAGACATTTTGCGACACATTCAAATAGTAGGGCATCATGAAATCGATAAATTGTAGATCTAAGTGACATTCTGGTTCACTTCTAGGGAGAAAAAGATGTAGTTGATGAATAACTATTTCGTCTTTGTGGATTTCAGTATGTTTTTGTTTTTAACTTTAATCATAGTCCTGTTTAGAACTGATCAAACCCCATTCTTTGCATAGACTGAACTACTCTATGGATCAAAGTCAAAGCACAGAATATACCAGATGAAACCAAAGCAATCCAAGGAGCAGTGTTATGAATGATACCAAACTTAAAAACAGTAATATAGTTTGGCAGTGAGCAGAATCCAGTCAGGTAGTCCCAGCAATGGGGCTCAGATTTTAATTAGACAATAACTCCAATATAAATAGTTCATAAGCCATCAGACTAAAACAGACATTGTCCCAGCAGCCACCTTACATTTACTGAGGATATGTAAATGCTGGGCTCCCAGAAACTCTGCCCGAGATTGAGCTGCAAGTGAGTAGTGTTTTCAAATCTCTTATTCAAAAAGAGAGCCTTACTCTCAAGTAGTTCTATTATTATATGTTCTTAGCATTTCATTTGCTAGATAGCTGCCTATGCCTGGACCTTCTAGTGGTAGTGTCGTGTGGGGCTCAGCAGTGACCCAACAACTCCTTCTGAGTCAAAAGGAAAATATACCACTGTAGGTGGAATAGAGTCCTTCTAGGACATCTCCTGGGCTGGCCAGTTAAGGTATTCTGTTAGGGTGTTTCCTATTTGTCTTCAGAGATTTTCTCCCAGAGTCTCCAAACCTGAGACGTTCTAAATCCTCATTGGAGAAGAATCCTCCAGGAAGGGCATGATACCATATGAATAATAGAAAAACAAAGAGAATTCCCAGAGGGATAGCCAATCTTATCTGTAACTGTCTTTTAAAAGATTTTCAACATTTACATAATTTTATTTAAACATTTCTTCATATCTTTTCTATTTTAGGAACCAACTATAGGGTCTTCTGTAATGTACTAGAATTACAAAATTCTACTGCCAATGACACACTGCCTAAGGCTGCACACTAGAGTGCCTTTATATAACAGCCATTATATACATCCAGTTTAAAAAAAATTAAAGGATTCTCAAGAACCCACAATGCCTCAGTAATAGGGCTTTGTTTGGATACCTCACTGAGAAAGATGTTCAAGTCTTCAGTATTGTGGTCTACTGGTCGAAACTCTGCCTTAAAGTTCTAATGAGACTCCAGGAAGGACACTAAGTTTCAAGGCTTCATGTTTTAAGATGCACTTTTATTCACACTGTCAATTGTACTAAAGTATGTTATCTTTAGTTACAGTCTGGTTTTTTTGTATTCTCAGTTCTTCGATTAATGTCAGTCGTTGTCTCATTTGAAGGTCAAAGAAAACTTAAATAATCTATTCTGTGATACATATTTTCTGGGATCTTACTGTTCAGATGGTCATAGTCATGTATGACTATCAGAGCAATAAGAATTCCAGAAATAACTGGTAATCCTGAAATAAACTGTGGAGCAGGATGGCCAGGAAGGAGGTTGAATAGTTCTAGTGTAGGAAGGAAAGCATTTTCCATTTGTAATTCTACCTGCATTCCACTATAACATATTCTGCTAGGCATCATACGAATGTCGTAAGATCATATAAGTAGGAGAATACATTTGCTGATTAAGTAGACTTTCATCTAGATTGATCTGAAATCTCGTCCATCCTCAAGAAATAGTAAGGCCAGTTGCAGACCCAGCTGTATTCCCAGTTAAGATAAGTTCTAGTCTTACCATTGTTAGAAGTCAAAGTCTAGGATTTAAAAATCTATTCCAAAAGGCAGGTTTCAAATTAGTATGCATTATCTCCATCTCCAGTGATAGAAAATACTTCAGTTATAAAGTATAGGTGATCATTCTATTAACATTAATGTTTCTAAAAGTGTATAATCACGTGTTTAAAGTCCAGATTGTGATAGTGCCCTTTAGTGGATATATAATCTTGGCTCTTTTGTTTATACCAAAGCTTATGAAAGAAAGATTTGGAAGCTCAGCCTCCCCAGAAATAATTTCAAGAAATGGATTGGCTTAAGTTTCTTCAGTCCCCAAAACATAGACAAATGAGATACTTCATTAATTCCCCTGACTAGCTGGTATTACTGAAACTGGCCACAATCCAAAGTCATTTATAACTTTTCAGTTGCATGAGCAAAAATCTAGACAACAGTACTGAGCATATTGAAAGTTTCAAAACAACAAATAATAATTTAAGTTCAAATTTTGCCTGAATGCATACAAATAAATAGCTCCCATTTATGGCTTCAACATATTACTTCATGTTCATTCTCTAGGGTTTTAGCTGGAAGTTAAGAGATTCTAACTTTCGGCAAGAATCAGTCATGATGTGTACATGATTGCACCCTTGTGCCCTGTTTTCATTAGTACTTATATAACTAGCATACCAAGTAATGCTTTAAAATGTTCATTTCACCCAGTAAGCATGAATTAGCTAGGAAAAACTCAAACTTTCACCACCCTTGAAAGGTCTTTAAAAAGAGATTAGGACTGCAGTACTAAATACTATTTCTAGAAATTAGCCCCGCTAATTTTAATGGGAGCTACTTCTGACTATTATAAGCCTAGAACATTACTACACAACTATAGAACTGCACCAATGATAGTTGCATTAATTTCATTGTGCATTCCTTGGCGCTTGTCTAAAATTTCTATTGACATTTGGTTATTGAGTTTTTTCTTTGTTTTGCAGACAAAATGTTGTCATATACATGCATGTAACTCTTATTTGTCTTTTATGGGACAACTAATCTGATGGCAGGATTTTGTCTACAATATAGAGATGTCCGTATAGTGTATAATCTAGTAAATGCTTCTCAGCAAAATTAGGCTCATATACGATTGTAAATTATTCACTTTCAATTCACATTTTTTCAGTATTTGTGCAAGATTCATTCCCAGTTTCTACAGATCTGTGTTAATGAAATGAAATGACAGGTGGTTTACATATTTGTTCAATTACACTATTAGCTAATACTGTGTATGTAATATTGAATCCAACATGACTAATTTTAATAGATAACATATTGGCTTTTTTCTGTTGACGTGATATAAAACAAAACTGAGTATGGAATAGAATGTTTTCCATAAGAGGCATGAAAAGCAACTACTGTGTTTAAATTTTAAACTATTCAGTCTTCTTTGAGAAAAATGTTTTCTGTTTGGGCACTGCAAAAAAAAAAAAGAAAGAAATCCTTTCCCCACTGTATACCATTTCAGTTTTTACAAAACTTTACTTGTGCCAAATGTGCAAAGATTTAATTTACTCTTATAAAGAAATCATAAAATGTATATGTTATAGCACAAAATAATTATTTTGTCATCAACTGATTTCAATCCTTAGTGTTAATATTTATATTTAGATTATTTTTTTTATACAGAAAAGTATTTTAATGTCAGAACAAATGAAGACAATATGATTCAGTCTGAGTTGAAGTTAATGCTTGCCTTGTTGTTGTTATCTGCATTCTTGTCAGGATTTATTGTCAACAGAAATGATAAAAGAGTAAAACAAATGATTTATGAACAAGTTTTGGAGACCATGATATTCATATATTTCCTGATTCAATACTCAGTGTTTAGAAATATGAATAATTTAGTAAAGATTCATATGAGGATTTAAGTCCAGTATCCTATGTATCCGCTCTATGTACATATTCCTTCATCTGTTGGATGACCGTATTATCATAGGAACATTTTCAGATATACACCAGAGCATTTTTACCCAACATTGTCCCTTCTATAACCCTGGTAGTTTTCACCAACAAAGGCACAGAATCATATCAATCAGATCTAGGCTGCAGATTGATGCACTGAAAACTTGATTTTACCATGTATTTTTTCCAGCACTGTTAAATGCAACACACGATGAAGAGGTTACAAATAAGAAACTCAGCAATCTGTTTGAAGAGTGTGAAAGATGTTGCATGTAAGTTAAGGTGTTCAAACAAACTGAAGCTCCCAGACTGATTATTGGTAATCCATGGTTTTTCTCAGGAACTTCCCCAATGTGACCAGCTTGTCCCTCAGGAGGTAGAACACCCCAGTCACAGAACGTATCTGCATGCTCAAGAAGATTAGCTGATTTGCCAGGCCCTTTGCTCTCATATTGAGCTAACAAGGCTTCTGGTTCTTACATCAGAGTTTGGAAGGTTTGTAACCTAGGCCATCTGGTATGAATTTTCCTGCCAGTGGTATTTGGCACTTGGGTTCTTGAATATAAGAGGAACTCTATTCCTACTTTGCCAGAACCATGAAGCTGCTCCTGCACTGCTACTCCTCAATTGCCATGTTGGGAAAAATTATACAATATGCTCCCAATTAGTCTGGTTTGGGGTCCTACTTTTCAAGCATGTCATGTTGTTCATTCCCAGTGATTCCTTTATTAAATCCAGGAACTGTAAATTTAAGCTTTCCAGAAAACAGTGTAAATATGGCATTCCCTTCCCACTACTTAAGCATGAGAAATAATCTAATGGAACTATTGCATAGGTTTCATTTCCCTAAGGTTTGTACACAGATTGAATAAAACAGTCTGCTGTACTAAGCTCTGTTGCTTGAGAGGTTATCCTGCTTTATACGTCAATACTGGTAACAAGCCTAAAATTAATCAAGAATAACATCACATCAGTGGCTATTACATCAGGTTTATTTATGTTATTTCCATTTTTAATGACACACTGAAGTATTACAAAATAAAGTGTAGCATATATTGGCTATAATTTTTTCAATCATTTTCTAGCTGAGCTATAATCACTGGAGATTTTCCCAGTTCAACATGAGTTATAACTGTGGCCTTATTCAAACAAATGGGTTCTCTGAAGTTAGATCTTATTAATCTAATATCTAGTTATGTGCTCATTCCTACATATGCTGGATTGACAGTCCATATCACATGGCAATCATAGTCAATCACCAGCTTGAGGCAGTAGGAGATTAAATAGCAGGGACTGAATCCATGCTCCCTTTCCTTCACAAGTTGAGTACAGTATGCAACCCATCTTTTGACAGTATGCATCTGCCATTGCTAATGCACAGACAAATATGGTTCACAAGATTCTTTGAAATGGGACCCACATCTTCAAGAAGCAAAAATGCCTTTTCTTTCTCTCCTCCCACCCCAATTAGTCACATACGATTTAGAAATAGAATACTGTTTTAGCTTCAACTGCAAAATTTTGGACTTACTTAAACACTTGCATATGAAATAGCTTGCAACTACAGAACCAGAAGAAAGGAGATGGTGTTTCAATAGAGAAAAGCAATTGTATTTTTTTTCCACTAAAAAGGCTCAAAATCACCATCCATCATGCTGTGTTGCTTCTTGTTCCCGCAGAGCAGTAAGTATCAGATCTGAGTTGCAACACACAGGTCTCAACCTCTTTTGACCAAACTTGAGTTGCCTCTTCCCAAATCGACCAATTGGTCGAACTCCACGTCCCACATACCAAAAAGGATTGATCTCAGGATCTGGAATTCAAAGCAGTTAATGAAGATGATTATGCTAATGCTTCAAGCAGTTAACACTCACTGTGAAAATGGTGTCGCATTCAGTGGTGACAACTTTTGTTTTTAATAGAACATTCAATATATAAAATGAAACAAAGGAAAATATACACTTTCAATCTTCTTGCTAATACTGCATAGGATAAAAGGCTTCAGAAACAATGTTATTAGGTCTTAAAACTGATTACCACACAGTTCATAATGGAAGCCCCATCTGTAATTATTGTTAATTGTCCAGAAAAGATCAGTATCCCAATTAAATTAGCTCCCTTCCCTAGTCCATTTGGAGTGACCACCATATGTGCTTATCAGGGGCATTGGATACTATAGCTTGGTCTACAGAACAGTGTATTTTCATTTAATGATATTGGGAAAGAAATTTTTCTAACTCCGAAATAAACTCAGGTTTATTGGGTTAATTATTTGCTTGCAAAATAATTGTCCGACTAGCTGATATGCTTCAGAACCTTTAGTCTTTAGTAATATGGAATTATCTTGACATTACTGACATATTTAGAAGTCCAGCTATATAGAAACTCATAACAATAAACCTACAAGACTACTGTGCTTCTTAACTACAGTATAGCTAAGAGCTACTCCTATCTCCTATTCTGTATTGATCCAAAGGCTGGAAAGTGTAAGACTATTTATTTATTTATTTATTTATTTATTATTAATATTATTTATTATTTTTTTATTTTTATTTACACAATTTATTAGCTGCCCATCTCACTTTTTCCAAGCTATTCTGGGTGGCGTACAACAAGGTATCATTATATTCATATGAACCTTAATATTTTCAAAAATGTCCATATTGTTCTAAACTCCTATTGACCATGTCACTTTAGTGCAACATGAAAGTCTGATATTGGTTCAGCCAGTACTTAGAGTTGGTACCACATGTGCTTCAACTCACTTAAGATTCGGGTAAATACCAACTGTAAATCAACTAACAGAGCAATTTACTGTGAAGACATAGAATCAAAGCAACCACAATTGCATGAGCAACACAAGCAATTGCTATAGAGAGTAATATTTTAGGGTCTGCAGTCTGGCATTCTGCAGGAAGCATGGATCCTCTGCAACATTCCCAGGTTTCCACTTGAATTAATTTTTTACTTGCACAGTATAACCACATTGAATAGTCTTGGGCCCACACAGTTACAGTAATATATTATATATTATTTAAAAAGAGATACTAAGGAAGTTATTCCAGCAAAAGGACTTTTCCAAAACCAAGGACCATGACCTATGATCATATGGAAAAAAGTTGGAATGGAGAGATGGAAACAGTTATCAACATGATCACTGCTAAAGACCCTCTGGTGATATGGAGCCTGAATGCTATCTGATTGTTAGAGCTTCTTCAGGGGATGAAACCAGCCATAAGATGGCTAGAACACCAGTAGCACAAGTCTAAAAGCAAATTCAACCAGTATGTATAAAAGCATGATGCTGTACCTATGATATGGTAGTGAGAGTTCTTGAACCCTCTGTCACTTTTTATGAAAAATTAGTTAAATATTTCAAGGAGAAAATCGTACCTGTGCAGAACATTATACCATAATTAAAACAGTATTTGAAGATGTCCAAAGTGCTTGTCTAATCATCTTTTTTTTAGATCAGTTTCTGACATCTGAGGGTATGGACAAGATGCTTGTATCATCCAGGCCCACCACATGTCAGTTAAACCCTTCCCCATCTTTGCTATGAAGACTAAGTAGAATGATATTAACAGAGTTTATTCAGAGAGTAGTAAATGCCTGACCATTTCTGGAAGTATACCCCAACACTTGCCTTTCAAGAGGCAGCAGATGTGCTACAGAGGACATCCCTAGACTGACAGTTATTTGAAAACTACTACTCTATCACACATTTATTCCCTTTTTAGATAAGATGTTCGAGAGGATGGTGACCAACCAGCTTCATACACTTATTTAGGTATTTATTTCTCATGTACTCACTCCTGGTGAAGTCAGCCTCTGGTGGTTTACAATGTAAATCCAGGCAATAACAAAAATAATGTTCAATAAATCATAAAACATAATAAAATATCCTGATACATTAATAAATAATGTGAAAACATAGCAATAGAATTCATAATTTAAAAAAAAATCCTAGCAAGTAATAATAAAATCACAGATTCTTAGTAGTGGAAGGTTTTAGTATAAAAATAAGTTTTTGGCTTTTAACTATGCCAGGGAAAGAGCCCCTGTCCAAACCTCGGAGGAAACGGAGATCCATAAAACTGGTGCTGGCACCGAGAAGGTTCCAGTTCCAGTAGTATCCAGGCAGACCACCTTCCAGGGTAATACCCTCAATAAGCCATTAAAAGAGAATAAAACCTGGTTCACAACAAACAGGAACGTTATACACTTGGGTACGTAGGCCTAAGCCATTTAGGGGTTAAAATCTCCCTAAAAAACACCAATTTTTACTACTGGGGGCAAAATAGGATTCAGCTCCCTATTTTACCCCATTACTCCCCCCCCTCCATAAATCCATACAAAAAAATTGGTTTCCAAAAGTTCAGCCCTGCATATTCTAGTGATGGCACATTGTGTCCAGGTAGGACACAAATAGAAAACACAGGCTGAAATAGGCTGTTCATCCCTGCCCAACAAGTTTGAAAAGCACTAGAAGTCTCCTATTTTAGAAGGGTCGAAGTCCTGAACTGGATATCTTGAAGTATTATATTGTGGGACAAAATTAATTATCCCCACCTCACCTCTCTTCATGTGTTGGGCAACAATTTTATCATTCTCTGGCCGGGATAGCCTGGTCAGTGGCCCCACTGACTGAAAAATGATGGGAATTGCAATTAGCATAGTTAAAGGATAACATGTTGAGGAAAGCTGAGTTAACCTAATATTTCCAGGTCAAATCTTACATTCATCAGCATATTATAGAAATGCTCTTGTCTAGCAGGGTCTCGGCAGCTTGATGGCATTTCAAATCTTGTCCAGCCTTGTCTGGGCTGAGAAGTTAAGCAGGGTTAGGCCTGTATAATACTTTAATTATCAGGATTTTAGGCTGAATTGGGAAGGGGGAAAAAAACATCCTGGAAGAAGGCAATGGCCACCACTTCCATACTGATGCCAAGAAAACAGCATGGATATGTCCTTGAAGCTTCTTGGAGTTACGTTCAGCTTGAAGCCTCTTAAGTTCCACATGACTAAAATGCCCTTTCTTCACAACACCTGATGCTATAGTGCAGAGAAGAAAATTCAAGGGTAGAGTCTGCAGCAAATCAAAACTTTCCATAGAAAAACCAGGAAGTTGCTACTCACTTCTGCTGTCAACCTGATGTTTAAAGGACCTTCTTTGACATGAAGTAAAGCTGATTGATAGAATTAACATTAAAATATAGACTGTGATCAGCTTTGAGGACTTGGGTCGAGGATATGGATGAAACCCAGGCGGAGGAGTCCACATGATGAATCAGCTCTAAAAGCATTAAGAAAAAAACAGTACAAATTAAGTTGATGTTTGGTCATTCCTAAGTAAAAATAAGCCCAAAAGCATGCATCTCTGATGTACTAAACAAAGAACTAGCCCTATATATACATAAATACTACCTTTAGTATTTAAATCAGTTCATGCAGCAATGGGAGGGAGACATTCAATATGTAGAATAATATATGCAGTCCAAAATTCTAAACAGTGTTCTAAATGATAATCTCAGTAGTAAAGTGCTTGTTCTAATTTAGAAAGAAAGTTGAATTCTTCAGGCCATTGAATAACCTTCAGAAATTAAGCTGTCTGTCTTGCCTACTTCTAATATATTGCACAGGGCTGTTGCAAAAGGACCCTGCCCAAGAAGCAGGCAGTCCGGTCATCCGCTCTCCAGCAGGCTTTGCAAACATTCAGGCGTTGCTGTGCTTGTGTGATTTGTTTGAGTAGTCAGTGAGCAGTGTCAACTAGTTGATGGAGGACCATCTGTTCTGCATTTCAGAAGCTAGCTTGCTGTTCTCTAGTGCTGAAAAATGTATCATTATGTTATCAATGTTGAAAAGAGATTCTACTGGAAGCTGAGCCTCCTATACATGACAATAGATGGGCAGAGAAGACAGAATAAACTTTTGCATCCCCTTTGGACTGTCCTGGAGAAGACGAAAATCCCATACCTTCTTCTGAACCTCCTCTCCTTACTGCCAATTTTTTGACAGAGTAGATATATAGTACTGTAGTCACTTTGTTTCAATCTCCTCACTCCTATGTATGGCTACTTAATCCTAGTATGCGCAATAGTGCTAATTTCTTCATACATGGTGATAAGATTTTAGCCTTCGCTGCTGAAGGATACTAGCAAGACAGCTCATTGATTACTAGCCACTGAAATGTAGACATTTCTTTACTACTTCTGTTTATTCAAAGTGGTGTACTAATTCTGGCTTACAAGGATCAAAGGAGAGCACAGAACCATATTCTCCAGAGCTGACTCTTTTCAGGAGACTCAACTATGCTTTTAAGTTTGCTAGTAGTGAGTGTTATTGACAGACGAGGTTTTAGAGGTGCTGAGAGAATAAGAGCAATCTTATTGTAGATACTGGACACTAACTAAAAATGCTGACTTCCAAGAAAACACACACACACACACCCCTACATACACATACACCTACACACACACACATCTTACCAAGATACAGTTACAAATGCCACAGGAAGGTGACTGATAAAACAAACATAGGCAAAAATAATATTCCAATTAGATTATTAATTAACAGAATAAAGTTTGAATCCTTCAAAAATATGTTCAAAAAATTAAATGGCATTAAATTACATTACTTCAGACTCTATTAAGGGCAGAAAAACAACATTATACATAATAAAATGAAGTCAAACAATCCTTTTTACACACTAGCACAAGTCTTTGGGCCATTTAGCTGCAATACACATACACACACACACAGATTAGGAAGCAAATCTTTGTTTCACTAAAGAGGTGAGGAGCTGCAAGAAAAATAAATGGGTAAGAATGACAACTCTGAATATTACACCACCACCACCACCAAAATGTACACTTAGCTAGCTGACCAATTTTTATCCTTTTTTCTATTCCTTTCTATTCATTGTATGGTAGTGAACCCTTTCCTTCATTAGCTTATATTTATTCCACTCCTCAGGAGAGGCACTAACAAAGCAAAAGTCCTCCATTGTCCTCCAAGCCACCCTTACCTGTTTCCTCTGGGGGGCTCTGTACAGGTGACCAATGCTTCCTCACAACCACAGCTAAGCTCTTTATAACTCTGACAAGAGGGAGGGAAAGAGGGAACGGCTGAGGACACGTCACCTGCATTGATGAGCCACAATGAAATACTGTAAAGGCACATTTTTTCCAGGAGTACCATTTTACAAGCTGATCAACAGGAAAGCTGTTGGCAAAGTATATGCTGGAGTCTTCTTGTTAGCCCTGAACATGATGCAAACCCCATCCTAAGTCCTCCCATCCCAGGAAAGAAGACTCAACAACAGTGGAGGATCTAAGTATTCTTCATTGATTTATTCATAGCTGGACTGAAAGTCATATCTCAGACTGCGTTCTGTTCCCATCTAACATTTAGTAGATGGAGTTTTGTGTTAAATAATTAAATACTTATGCACGTAAGCATTTTATAGTTGTTTTTCTTGGAGCAGCTAATAACAATAAAAAGTGGACAATCGGAAATAATAAAATAGAGCAGCAATGATATTCCTGCCTATAAATATAAAACTAATAGACCAAGACACTTGGACAAATAAAAGGTTTTTACCTGGTGCACAACAGGTATACCTCTTGTCATGACTTCCTGAAAAAGAAATTGGAAAGATGAAGAACAACGAATAAATAAGCTCTATCTTCATTGACAATCCATATTATTTCTGATGGCAAGGGGACTTGGAAAAGGATTCCACACTTGGATCTTAATGTCTTACCCAGGAAGAGATGATCCTTTAGAGAAATGGATCTGATCATTTGGAGCTTTATAGACTATATCTAATACTTTGAACCGTGCTTAGAAACAAGATCAAGAGCTGATGTGCCTATTGTAAAACCAGGGCAATATTTATATTCTACCAGCTCCTTAACCATTTTCTCACCTTTTCTCACCATTTTCTCACCTATGTTTTGCACCAGCATAGTTTCCAAGCAATTTTGAAAGGCAGTCTCATAGATATTGTGTTAGGTCACTCTGCCAAGATTGCTATGGACTTGGGCTTGGCTATTATAATACCAATATACAAGAAAGACAAAAGAGACAATCCTGCTAATGTCTGCCCAATTAGCTTGTAAAGTCAAATTAGCAGAATGTACTGTATGCTAAACACTTACAAACTAAAATTCTTTACTGGGTTGAATCCAAAGACATTTTGATGGATGAACAGGCTGGGTTCAGAGTAGGTCAATCAACACTAAACCATCCTATGGTATCACAACATTTAGCAGAAAAGTATACCCATAGAACTGCTTCATCCCTTTATGCAGCCTTTATTGATTTTAGATTTACTTTTAACATGGTATCTAGATCGAAACTGTAGCATAAACTTAAATACTTTACAATAGATACATGTCTGCAGCTTTTGCTTATTAAAATTCATGAGAGTTTGAGATGGAAGGTCATGTGTAGTAACCAAGGACATGTCACAAAGTAAATACAAAGAAGGAGCGGAGTTAGACAAAGATGTGTACTGGCTCCAGTTTTATTTAATTATTATACAAATTCAGTGGTGCCCTATTTAAGTAATTCTGCCTTCCAGCCTCCCAAACTAGTCCATCAGTATGCTGATGATGCAGTAATCCTTCCTTGACCTCTATTGGTCTTGAAAGAGCCTTGGGATCTCTCATCAGTTACTGCAGTGAGGAGGAACTAAAAATAAACTTTGCCAAGACCAAGATCCTTTCTTTCTTTGTATACCTGAAACAGAGAATCTTGAAGTTAGGTGGACACACTATTGAGCAGGCCAAGACCTTTCAATATTTAGGGGTAGTTTTTCAAGCTTCTGGAAGCCAGAATGCTCATCTGGTTTATATATATCCCAGAATGCACAGAACTCAGCATTAGCCATCCTAGTGTATTATTTTGCTCAAGGTAGGACCACATAATAAATGGCTACCCTAGAGAGAGTCCAGACTAAATTTTTAAGAAGCATCTCCCAGATCACCCACTTTCTCCCAAATGAGATACTTCAGCAGGAAGCAAGAATGAGTAAACCTGAATCCAGTCTTTGGCTAAATATTTTTACACCCTGTTGGACTGGTCCACATAATACTGGCAGATCATTTCAAATCTTCCTGGGAAAAAGCACTCCAAAGAAGACTGTGTTATTATGGCAGTGATGCTATTCTACCATTAGAGCCAGATCAAGCTAAATTAATCTTAAGGCAAAGGATTTTAGGCGCAGAAGATCAGACACAATTTGCTGTCCCTTCCATGGGATATATTTATAAATAATCAAATTTTAGTTCCCAAGCCAGCTTTATATATACCAAATTTTCACTAAATTCAGGAGAGCTTTAACTCTAGTCTAGTTTAATACATCCCCACAGCTGTTTTGGAAGGGAAATACAGAAAAATTCCTTTTGAAGCACAATATTGTCCCTGTGGCATGGGTGTGATAGAAACCTTTGCCCGAATTCTTCTTTATTGTCAGTTTTACAGATTACCCCTCTTTTATCTAAATTTCCGGGGTGTTATGATAACTTTTATTTACACTATTTATTAGATTATTTTTACCGCCTTAAAAGTAGCAAAATTGTGTTATATTATGTGTAAACTTTGCTGCAAATGGTCAATAACAGTCATTGATGTAGTTAGGTGCTTATTTTATTTTATATAATTTTTATACCTCTTCACCATAATTCATACTCTTAGGCATTGCAGCCCTTAGAACAAATAAGGCAACGGCCATAAATTGTTGAAGGTTGGTGGGATGGATGGATGGATGGATGGATGGATGGATGGATGGATGGATAGATAGATAGATAGATAGATAGATAGATAGATAGATAGATAGATAATGGTTTTAGTCTTTAGATTTCTTGTCAGCTTTTCTATGTTCTACCTAAATGTTTGCACCATAGTTTTATAGTCACACCATTAATATTCAGTTTTGAAATACCTGTAGATTTTAATGATTTAGTGATTTTATATTCTGTGTTAGCCATTTGTACCTATGGTTGTTTAGTGATTTTAAGCATTATAGTTTTATATAACGCATACCAGTTACACAGATTTATAGAACACTGTATCATAGTTGATTTTGTAATCCTAATTATATTTATAATCTTAATGGTATTGATATCATGTTTTTATATTTGTGCTAGCACCTTCAATTTTAGTTATCCTTATAGTATGTACATTAGACTATTGGTGCAATGGGATGGCTTTAATTTTAGTACTGAATGTAAATTTTGTTGGTCAGTGACTGAAATAAATGAAAGGGAAAGAGAGAGAGATTGCATTGCAATATTGCAGATGATTTCTCACAAGATTCATCTGAATCTGGCAAAAAAGGGCCATAGTGCTAGGTAGGATCAGCATAAGGAATGGTAGCTTCCATTATGGCCACTAAATGTTGACAGCCTAGTTGATGCAGCCCTCGGTCACAGTTTTCTGTCCTTCTCTGGCAGTTCACCATGTAGCAAAGTAAGAGAGACAGACATAAAAAGATATTAGAGAAAGAGAGAGAAGGTAGTACTGCCCATTTTGGGGTCTCCCCCCTTCTACTACCAGAGTGGTGTCCACAAAAGGAGTCAAAAAAGTCAAGATGGTGGCTGCAACTGTGCAAACCAAGTCCTGCTTTTTTTACATGCGTTGCATTGCACGTAAAAAAGATGTGGGGCTTCAATCTCAGGGCCATGGCTGCCATCCTGACTCTTTTACACCCACACCCCCATGGATGCCCTTGGCACAAGGAACTTATTTACTTTTCTCTCAGGATCTTTGTCGCCACTGAAAGCAACAGTACACAGTACAACAATTGCATAGGTTTACTGAATCAAAACCTGAATATAGCTGTCCCTTTAATACATTTCTCCATTTCAGCTCAACTAACTAGATATACACATCACCAATCAATTCAATTTTTCAAACTAATATAAGTACTGTGGAGACATTGTCTAAATTAGTGATTAGATAGCCAAAGTTTTCTTGCAATGCCTTGATTCCATGAATAGTTCCTTATGTGGAAAAGATAGGGAGGGGAAGTAACAGGAAAATAGCAAGCTATAGAATGGAGAAACTCATACACACACACACACTCTTACATACTTCACACACTTCTTACAGAGCTCCTCTGGCATCCTATTTTACAACCTAACAGCGTTAGACTCTGACCACTGGTTTTCATCACTCTTGTCATAGAATACCGTTACAATTCAGAAGACAGTTTATGGAGGGTTACAGCTGTTCTTGGACAAATCCACCCTAATATGCTTTTGCACTTCCATGCACCTATGCATTCCCATGGACTGTAGGTACTTCATCAGATTAAGCATTCATCATATAGTTAATTAAGCTCAAAATCCATCATGATCACTAGAAAATGTCATTTGTTGGGCAAGAGATTACTTCCATTCAAAGATGGATTCCATCTGGTTCAGCTATTCTTGGTTTCTAAATGTCCAAAGTACACTTCCAATGAGAGCCAGTCTGGTGTAGTGGTTAAGGCACCAGGCTAGAAACCGGGAGACTGTGAGTTCTAGTCTCACCTTACGCATAAATTCGACTGGATGACCTTGGGCCTGTCATTCTCTCTCAGCCCTGGGAAGGAGGCAGTGGCAAACCACTTCTGAAATCTTGCCAAGAAAACTGCACGGATTTGTCCACGCAGTCACCAGGAGTCAACAATGACTTGAAGGTACGCGCGCGCGCGCACACACACACACACACACACACAAGGGCCCCTGCACTACCACCATGGAACACTGGCAGAGTATCCCCCAAAGTTTCCAACTCTTGATGGTGGGGAGCAGGGAAAATCACTGAACTAGAAATACAGGATGTTTTGTTAGCACGATTATTCAATTGTTATATAGTGTAAACTTCCAAAACAAAATAGGTTTACCATTGGCATCTTAGACATTAAGGAGGGAATTAACTAGTTGTTTTTGCTTGGCCATGTTGTTAACCTGTATAATCTTCACACTGTTCCTTCCCATGTCAATTCAGCTTCAAAACTAGATTTCTAGTGACCCAAAAGGGCTAAAGATCTGTTGGCCATGGAGCCTCAAGGACTAGTCTGATTCATTCAAGGAATGAATGAAACATTTGTCCTGGTACCATTGCTCCAGTAGCCCTTTTGCAGTCCCCTCTGCTACAGAATTAGAAAGGAAGATTGAAAAAGAATACAGTGCAAATGACAGTTCACACACACTTTTCTCACCACTGCTTTGAGGTACTGTAAGAGGGTCATAACGGGTACATTATAAAAACAGGAGACTGGTCGTGTTAAATGAGGTATACTGGCCTGAGGTGGAAAAGAGCTATTAAAACAAAAGGACTTTGACAACTTGCTTCCAAAATCTGGGAAACACGGGGCACAGATTCATTTCTTACAGCTGACATGAGGTTTGGTGCAGCACAAGATCCGGATCCAAATTCCACACACGCCCAGTCTTCCCCTGGACTACATAACTCCTCCCGAATGCAGGTGGCTGGGCTGGGGAAATTATCCCTTTGTGGACAGTTGTCAGCACTGCTGTCCCCACAGCATGAGTAGATCAAGTGCCATCCAAGGGTGGGAGACACCCTTCTATACTGGCCCTTCAGGCTTTTCCCACCTTGGTATCTTGCCAGAGGCCTCCCCTAACAAAGCTGAGGGCTTTTCATAACCAGGGATGCAGTCCAATGCCGCAAATACCACTAAAGCAGCCACAAGAGTGACTCAGCTCCCACAAAACCTGCCATAACCAATTTTACCAGTGCCCCTTGGTTGTCCTGCAGCCACAAATCTTGTCCTGTTGCACTCTGTTCATCTCAATATACCAAGATGCTGAATGATCTTCCCACACTGGTCAGTGAATGATGAGTCACAGTTTTGTTGAGCTTTTTCCATGCCTTATAGAGTCTTCTGGGATCTCCAATGCATTCCATGTACTTCATTCTAACAGGACTAAACATATAATACAGTGTGCATTTCCCCAAGTGTATTCTGCAGTTTCCTTTGTGTGTCCACTGTAGTAAAACTGATGCTTAGTCTTAGCTCTTATCTAGGTCATTCATACAGCTGAAGAACCAGGAGGGCTATGCCCGAGCTATTTGATGTGAATCTTATTTTCTAGGCTATGATAAAGTCCTATAGTGAATTGAGCGTTTGCAAGTGTGCCTGGCAGATGATGATCTGTCTACACACTTGTGTAGCAATATCCTTGTGGGCAATATCTTAGGCTGCTGGAGTATTGACAACAAAGTATATTTTCCGCATTCAGGGTGATTTACATGGAGCTGCCCCAACCGCATTTTTTCCTTTTTTTAAAAAAAACAGCAACGGCCTGTAAGATAGCTTGGATTAAGAAAGACTGACCGGTCCAAAGTCAGCCAGTGAGCTCCAGGGAAAAGTGGAGACCTGAATCTGGGTCTCCCCATCAAAGTCGCATACCTTTGGCAGTACAGTATGCTGTCTCCTATACATCGTGCCCCAAAACAGGAAGAAGTGTTTCTAGCCCATGCATCCTCTCCTGCAACTACCATGCCTCTTCACCATACTGATGATGGTGATGGGTGTCTGGGCTTTAGCACTGTGACCTGAGACGTTGGGGCTTCTGGACCCAGCTGTCCTCTCACTACAGGGAGCCAGTATCCTCTTGGGTAAAGTTGAGAACAAATCACCTCCAAACCAAAACAAGGAGTGCATGTGATACCTCCTGCTGAGCTCCAGGCCCTATGTCTTTTTTTAACATGTGATTGGCTCCAGATCAGTCCAGAGATATCTCTAACCTGGGGCCAACCTCCTTCCCATCTGCAATGATGGGTTGCTACCTTTGTGGGATGGACAATGGGAAGTGGGTGGAACCTTCCACACAGAGAACTGTCTGGTTCCTAACCCTCCCATTTGATGGCCCTCCCAGGATCTTTCTTACCTGAAGAGACTCATGCCTAGTGGGCACCTTGGTATTCCTTCAGGTCTTGAACCAAACCTGCTCTAGTGCTCTCCATTTTATGGTGGGGAGGCCAGCTGCTCCTAACTCTGGTTGCTGCTCTGAGCCCACCCCATTACTGAGCCCAGCATTGTTACAGATTTGATCTGGTGGCAGCACCCCATACAGCAGCTCTGATTCACCTCTCTGGCAGAAGCAACAGCAACCTTCACAACCTGGTGATCAAAACTCTGTAGCAAGAAACCAAACTGGAAAGGAGCAACTAAGGAAAGAAGTCTCTCTGAGTTCTCCTTAAATGTAATAAGGAAAGGCTAAAGTGACAGCATAAGAATTCAGGCCAATTCCTTTGTTTTCAAAGATCACAAGCACACATACTTAACACATATATATTATTCACAGTGGAAGGAGATGCATCTGGTTGCTTCTGGGAATGTGAGCCAGCTTGCACTGGGCAAATGTTTTCATAACCATTACCAGTCTCTTTACCTTTCACATGGCTGGTGATGGTGCTGATAGTAGCAGTGATCCAATGGCTGGCCCAGACGATCAGGAAGATGAAGCAGCTCCTTCCAGAATACAGACATCATCTTCCTATTTCTCTATTGCATATATTCTACACCACACATTAAAAAGAGGACATCGCAGGAATTTTCCCTGGCTTTTATGGGCAGGGAGATTGCTTTCAAGCCTGCAACCCTGATTGACCATCCCTACCCCAGGTGCCCCCAGGGCCCTCTAAGAAATTTCTTTCTAGCACATTGGAGACCATTCCCCTTCCCATGAGTGCATTATCATGCCCACTCTCTTTATGCCAGCCAGGCAAAATGAGATGGCTTGGACTGTCTTCTGTGAAACAGGATGTAAAAATAGGTAAGAGCATACAGTACTGCTTAACAGCAACGTATTATTTATTGTTTCATGTTTTATAGAATACATTTTAAAATGTTAATTTCTCATGAAATGGGGGAGGGCAAGGAACTCTGATAGGTTATTTCAGTTATTTTACCCTAGAAAATAAAATTAAAAAATTAAAATGATTTTGATGCAGTTTGATCCAATGTAACTCTATTCAAACCTCCTAGATTTGTTGAAGCTATCCAGATCCAGATAGAATTGTGCGCAGTTATAGGTTGTTAGAACTATAACAAGGAACATCTTTGTAGCAGTGAAATAAACCCTATAGAGGCCTTGTTTATCCAGCTGTCCATTGAATTATCCTGGATTACTCCTTATTATTGCTGAGATTATTTCCTCCTGCCTCCAATATAGTCTTTTCTCATATCCTGGCTCTTGATTTCTGGATTACTTTTGACCACCTCTTACAGCAACTTTTCTCCAACCTGAATATGTGTGCAATCTGAATTCATATTCACGTATGGGTGATGATGCTTGAATCTTTACACATCAGAAAAGTGCCAACTTGGGGAGGATTGCCATCTTTAACTTCTCTGCCTTAAGGATTTTTCTTACTTTGTGGAATACACGATTGAAGGAAATCATAGCCACAAGCTCCTTTGTTCCTGGTCTTTGTTCCTGACATTTGTCTAATTGGTTCACTCATGAAACATCAACCCCCTTCAAAGCTTACAATCCTGTTTTCTGAATATGACTTAGTCAATATCACATATGCGTCATGTCTTTTCTCTTCCCCACGTTTAGAACATTATCCTTTGTACTTCAGAAATCAAAAGGAAAAACATTTACATGAATCAATTTTCAGACTCTACTCTCTTGCTATTTGTGGGTCCGTGCAAATACATATGGGAGACTGAAAGGATATGGCATAGATGCTAACATTTCATTTTATTAAACAGATACAAAAATGCTCAGAGAAGAACAAAGAAAGACAGCCACTTCTCTTCCTTGACATACTATGCTGGATTGAGGTGCACAAATCATTGTTAAAAGAAATTTAAGATCTGAACTGAGACAGGGATCGAATTCTGTTCGTGACTTGAATGCTAACACTGCATACTCATCACTGTCGACCAGAATGGACAAAATGGCCAGCCTGAAGCACTATTTGATGTCATTTTTTTCCTGCAAAAATGAGAAAGATAAGTCACTGACAAGTTGCTGTAACTAGTAAAGTTAAAAGTTGCATGTTCTCAGCCTTTCTGCCACAGCTCCTGACTCTTGATCAAGTTGCCCTTATGCATCTTTGAAATAACATAATTTCTCTACCCCCTCCCTCCTTCTTTCTTTCTGGAAGCAATTCATAAACCAGCTTGCTAGATGGAACCCCTAGACATTGTCAGATTTATAGAAAATGTCTAATAGATAAGTTGCTCATATCACAAATGATGAAAATTACAGGTGAAACTCGAAAAATTAGAATATCGTGCAAATGTTCATTTATGTCAGTATGGCAACTCAAAAGGTGAAACCAATATATGAGATAGACACATTACATGCAAAGCGAGATATGTCAAGCCTTACTTTGGTATAATTGTGATGATTATGGCGTACACCTTATGAAAACCCCAAATTCACAATCTCAGAAAATTAGAATATTACATGACATCAATAACACAAGGATTGGAAATAGAACAATATCGGACCTCTGCAAAGTATAAGCATGCATAAGTACTCAGGACTTGGTTTGGGCCCCTTTTGCAGCAATGACTGCCACTATGCGGCGTTGCATGGATGCTATCAGCCTGTGGCACTGCTGAGGTGTTATGGAAGTCCAGGATGCTTCAATAGCGGCCTTCAGCTCCGCTGCATTGTTCGGTCTCATGTCCCTCATCTTTCTCTTGGCAATGCCCCATAGATTCTCTATGGGGTTCAGGTCAGGCGACTTTGCTGGCCAATCAAGCACAGTAATCCCATAGTCATTGAACCAGGTTTTGGTACTTTTGGCAGTGTGGGCAGGTGCCAAGTCCTGCTGGAAAATGAAGTCAGCATCCCCATAAAGCTCGTCTGTGGAAGGAAGCATGAAGTGCTCCAAAATCTCCTGGTAGACGGCTGCGTTGACCCTGGACTTAATGAAGCACAGTGGACCAACACCAGCAGATGATACAGCTCCCCAAATCAACACAGACTGTGGAAAATTCACACTGGACTTCCAAGCATCGTGCATTGTGTGCCTCTCAATTCTTCTTGCAGACTCTGGGTCCTTGGTTCCCAAATGAGATGCAAAAGTTGCTCTCATCAGAAAAGAGGACTTTGGACCACTGGGCAACAGACCAGTTCTTTTTTTCTGTAGCCCAGGTAAGACGCTTCTGACCTTGTTTGTTGTTCAGGAGCGGCTTGACAAGAGGAATACGACATTTGAAGCCCATGTCCAGGATCCGTCTGGGTGTGGTGGCTCTTGATGCACTAACTCCAGCCTCAGTCCACTCCTTGTGAAAGTCCCCAACACTTTTGAATGGCCTTTTCCTGACAATCCTCTCCAGGCTACGGTCATCCCTGCTGCTTGTGCACCTTTTTCTACCACACTTTTCCCTTCCACATAACCTTCTATTGATGTGCTTTGATACAGCACTTTGGGAACATCCAACTTCTTTTGCAATTACCTTTTGGGGCTTTCTCTCCTTATGGAGGGTGTCAATGATGGTTTTCTGCACAACTGTCAGGTCAGCAGTCTTTCCCATGCTTGTGATTCCTACTGAACCAGCCTGAGAGACCATTGAAAGGCTCAGGAACCCTTTGCAGGTGTTATGGATTCATTAGCTGATTAGAGTGGGACACTTTGAGCCTAGAATATTGAACCTTTTCACACTATTCTAATTTTCTGAGATTGTGAATTTGGGATAAGCTGTACACCATAATCATCACAATTATACCAAAGTAAGGCTTGACATATCTCGCTTTGCATGTAATGTGTCTATCTCATATATTGGTTTCACCTTTTGAGTTGCCATACTGACATAAATGAACATTTGCACGATATTCTAATTTTTCGAGTTTCACCTGTATAGTATTGTTAGATTACTACTACCAAAATGGGAATCATTGTAATTGTGTTCTGTGAAAGGATGAAATTTGGAAATACATGTTGACTAGTGCCTGTGACCATAATGCAAAATATACTTTGATCATCACAGACCAATCCCATGTTTTTAAGGTCTGGGATTAGCAGAGAGGAGATTGTATTGATGGAGCAGCATCCAAGCTTTTTAGGCAAAGAGCTGAATCATATTGTGGAGAATCCATACTGGGGCAGGGAGGTTTTGCCTGGTCTGTCATCCTGCAAGTTTAGAAGACCCAAGATACAACACATTGTCAAAATTGGTTTGTGGCCTTTTACATTTCTCCTACCCAGGGTATCTACAGCATGGGGTGAAAAGGTCAACATGGCAGCTGTGATGGTGCAATTTAGGCATGTTCTGGTTTTTATGTACATTGATTTTTTGACCATAACCTGCAGACACCCCTGCTCCCCCTTGACATCCATTTTGTGCAGGCTTTGGTTGCATTTCTGCATCTGACAAAGGTAATTTTGTTTTAGCCATGAATGAATCAGCCACCATTGCTAATTCAACGTGCAAACCCATAAATGATGTTCAAACAACATGTTAAGCCTAAATTAAACAAGCCATAATATGGTTCAGAGCAATATGTGAACCCAACGACTGTACTTCCTCCCCTAACTTCGGGAGGAGATGACACTGACATAGCCTTGGTCGCTCCCCCACCTGACCCGATCACCAGATATATTCAGGGGTAGAAAGAGACGAAAATTAGGGAAAAAGTGGAGGGCAGCAGGAGAAAAAAAAAATCTGTTCTGCGATGCCTTTCGGAAGCTGTAGTTCTTCGTCAAAAGTTGGCTTTGAGTTTCTCCACCAGAAGGACTCGATTTCCCAGGATTCCGTGGGAAGCCTATTACCGTCACGTGCCCAATCCTGGGGAAACTAGAGCCGAAATACGAGGCGTCGGCCATTTTGTGAGCGAGCGTCGCTGTTGCTGTTGTAGCCGCCGCCGCATCCCCCATCCCCCCCCCAGCCGGGTCTTCTCTGCCCTCCAGGTTTCGCCGGTTGTTTGCATTTTTCCCTTACTTTCTCCCCACTGCTGAACCTGAGAGAATCCCGGGCGAACCCAGCCGCGGCCTTTTCCCCCCGAGCAGCGCCCAGCCACAGAAGCGCATGTCCACTATCCAGAACCTCCAATCCTTCGGTAAGAAACGGGGCCCCCTTTGTCCCTCGTCTTGGTGCCAGAGGCCGCATCGGCACCGGCTGCGGCTTTCCTTGGGGGGAATTGTTCACGGCTTGGGCTCCCTCGCGTTTCTGCTTCCCCTATTCCTATTTACACTTTCCAGCCCTTTGTTAGGGACGGTGCCGTCATCGGCTCTTTTCTCTTCTCGGTTTCCAGCCTGCTCTAACCAGTGGGCTGCTGTTAGACACCTCTCTTCCTCTTCCTCCTTTCCCAGACCTGTCACCGCTGGCCTTGAGCCTCATCGGGACGAATGCCTTGGCTTGGGCGCGGGGTTGACCATGGAGGGATCACGGTTCTTCTGCAACCCCTGCGGGTGTAATATGGGCGTAGACATCTAGTCTCCAACATGTCTTGGTTGAGAAATAGGGAGCTATAATGAGCACTGGCCTGAAAGCCCGCCTGCCTTCTCCTCCCCATGGCAAGGAGTTAGGGTTGCCACTGATGAAGCAAGACATCTTTCTTTCCACTGCCCAGCACCCTTAGGAGGAGGATGCCAGGCTCCCTGGTTCCTCTTATGACATGCTAGGTGATAGAAATATCTGTTACTTAAAAAGTTAATTAAGAGCTTAATCAGCCCTTTTGTGCTTTCTTAGGGTCTTAAGTTTTAGTGACATATGACACATCAAAACAGACCAAAATGAATGCCACCTGCTTTTTTTTCCTTCATAAATGCACATGTTTTCCCTGACAAATTACACTCTATTAACTGAACCAGTAATTGTATACATGGCTAAAATCTGATATCTAGATTTTTTAATCTAAAATAGTCTGCTTAACCGTATTCAAAACTATTTGACTTACTAAGACTTGGTTGCCAGTGAGTTAATACTGTCTGGAACAAATCTTTTGGTAAAATATCTGCACAGTCTTTTTTCAGTATAAAAGCTAGCCCACCAGATAGTACCACACCCACACCATTGCATACCATTCTTCTTTCCATTGTAAGACAGACACATTTTGATTTAAACTCTACTGTGCGTTATTCCATATAATTTTTACAACTTAACTGGCAAACCATTTTCTACCTGTAGAAAATTTGAGGAACTTGGTTTGATTTCTTCTAAGGGAGCAGTCTGTCCAGATCTAGTCCCTCTTGAATTACGCCATCGTAACTTACTGGTAGAAAATAAAGATTTTCTGGTTTAGAAGATTTCTGATGTCTGGTTTAGAAGATTTTTCTAGAATGGAACAGAATAGCGTGTGATTTTCATTGCTTTAGAAGAGTACATTTTTCTTGCCATTTCAGGGTTCTTTTTCCTGGTATCTAAGATGTTTAGCAAGAATTCTTACGTTTCTTCTTGCCTTGATATACTCAGCCCTTGTTTTAGAAAAAGGATGTTCTGCAGTCTGTGTTACAGCTGGCAGTTGAATACAGATCCTTCAATTTTGTACTCAATTTCTTATGCAGTTCCAGCACCCAAGTCTCTTGAAAGTCAGTGTTTTGGGAGTAACTGTTTTAGCTAGTGATTTGTACATTATAACTTACCAAATGGCAGGGATGGTAAATATTTTATTAGGGGAGAACATTGTGAAGACTGAAGGGTTGCTTTGGCTCAGTTTCTACAGAAGTGGCAGGGAACCTATAGCTCTCCAGACACAACTCCCACTGGCCTATCTAGAAACATTGTGCAACTGCTAAGGAGTATCTGTAATATTTGAATAAGTGCAGGAAGCCTCTTTGGTGCCTTTGTGAACCAATAGTATATCATGAAAATGATACCAGAATCTTCCTTGGATAGTATGCAGAAATTGTACATTAAAAATTCTTCGAAGGTAGGATACCTTCTAGCTGGCTGCTGGTTAGTCTAATATCAGGAATACTGTATGTTAATCTTTCTCAGGTTGAGCATCAAACAGAACATTGATGGAAAACAGCTATATTAAGTAGGCAGTGAAATGTTTACATTTATATAAAAGTTGGTGGATTTGAGAGTAAGAATGGACAGTGCAGTTTTTAAAGAAATCCTATTACTGTCAAAGTATCTGATGAAATTGTAGCTTACATATTGCTTCTGGTAGGTTTTCTCATTAACATTAATAGCCTTCCTTGGGTATTCTTGATTAGTGTTTGAGTAAATCTTAAAATGAGAGAAAGTGTGTACTGGCCTATGATAAACCATAAAAAACTGTATCTGGGCTCTGACTTCTTGAACAGGCAGGCACCTGATCCAGGCCACAAGCAGACAAGACCAACCAATCAAAATAGAGAAAACACCATTCCCAACAACCAATTAATTGTTACATCCCAGGAAACCTCCAGTCATCAATTGACCCCCCTGAGTTCAAATCTTACACAGACTATAAATACTGCAAGGCAATCCCCACTTCTGCACATAGGAAGGATCGCTGGGATGTGGGCAAAACATCTGCAAAAAGCCTAATTAGTACCTCAGTATTGAACCGTAGAGAACCCAACTACTAAGTATATACTCCAAATCTGGGTGTGCTTCTCTTCTAAGGAATCCATATGAACAAACACCATCAAAATGCAAGCATAAGTGACAGTAAAGTTACGATTAGACCTCCATTTAGATGGAAGGTAAAGAGTTGCTATTACTCAATGCATTTTAGGATACCAATAGCCTGTATCTCTTTACTTAGAAAATTCATGCTATGTAAAAACTCAATCATTTTCATTACATGGGTTTCCCCTTTTTCAGACCCCTTTGCTGATGCAACTAAGGGCGACGACTTACTCCCGGCAGGGACTGAAGACTACATCCATATAAGGATCCAGCAACGAAACGGCAGAAAGACATTAACGACTGTTCAGGGGATTGCTGATGACTATGACAAAAAGAAGCTTGTGAAAGCATTCAAAAAGGTAAAATTGGTGTTTCCTGGATTTTGAAATGTTTGAGCTAGAAATGTCCAAACTGAATATACATACATTTATATGCATACATTTATGTACGTAGATTTTTTTAAAGTGCTATGATGTCCTGAAATTGTGTTATGCCAATATAATAATGTTTGTCTCAAACAGCAAAGACAGATATTAAATGTTTTCAAAGAAACAACTGACTCCCAATTGATTTTTTAAAACTCTTTTGTGCAGTCATGGTGATAAAGTTGATATCATGGCGTCTCCTCAAACTGCCACATTTAGGAAAAGATTAAGATCCTTTAAAATGAATCTAACCCTTACAGGTAGAAATATTGCAAGAGATAATCAGAATTTAATATCAATTGTTCCTGGAATGTTCCTCAATGTGCTAATCTGCTTTTTTGCTAGTAACAGTTATTTCAGGAAAACGTAGATTAAAAACAAATGTTTAATATTCAGTCCTGCCTTTCTTTCAAGATAATGAGTAATCAAATATATGAATGAACTGAAGTGGAAGGTAAAAAGATGTAATGTGAAGGCTGCATGGAAGATGCCCAAACTATATGAAATAGAAAGACGTAGAACAAAGAGTACTGTACATAGCTAATTAGTGGTAATCAGATGTAGAACTATAAAATGCTAGTTACTGGAAAACCATAACAAGTTATTTGGGGCGGGTAGCTTATTTCAGAACAATTGTCTTAAATATACTGGTGCCTTGGCAAGATCTTCATTAGCAAAATTCAGTTGAAAGTTTAGAGCTATCCCTTATAATCAAAATTATATGGAATACTGCAAATGGGGGGCCACTAAACCATACATAAGGGTCCCTGTGGGCCACATATTGACTTTGAAAACAACACGTTTATATATTTCTTCTTTTATGAATGCATCAACACAACAATCAACTAGGGACTAGATATACAGTTGCAAGAAAAAGTATGTGAATCTCTTGGAATTTCATGGCGTTCTGCATTAATTGGTCATAAAATGTGATCTGACCATCATCTAAGTCAAGAGTATTGACAAATAAAATGTGCCTAAAATAATAAAAACAATTCTGATCCTTCATGTCTTTATTGAGAACAACCATAAAAACCTCATAGTGCTAGTGGAAAAAGTATGTGAACCCTTGAGCTCACGTCAAAAAAGCTAATTGGAGTCAGGTGTTAGCATACCTGGAGTCTTAGTAAGAAAATGAGTTTGGAGGTGTGGACTAGAGCTACATTGACTGATAAAAACCACTCAAACTTTTTGAGTTTGCTCCGCACAAGAAGAATACACTTAAGTGAGCCATGCCTCACCAAAAAGAGCTTTCAGAGGATCTACGATCAAGAATTGTTGATTTACATAAAGCTGGAAAGGGTTACAAAGTGATTTCAAAGACCTTAGAAATTCACCAGTCTACAGTTAGGCAAACAATCCACAAATGGAGACACTTTGGGACTGTGGCTACTCTACCAAGAAGTGGGCGCCGAGTCAAAATGACCCTAAGAGCACAACAAAGACTCATCAATGAGGTAAAGAAACAACCCCAAGTGACAGCCAAAGATTTGAAGGCATCATTGGAACTGGCTAACATCTGTGTTCATGAGTCTACAGTACGTAAAACATTGAACAAGCAGGGTGTCTATGGCAGGACACCATGAAGGAAGCCGCTGCTTACTACAAAGAACATTGCTGCATGCCTGAAGTTTGCGAAAGAGCACATTGACACTCCACAGCGGTATTGGCAAAATGTTTTGTGGACTGATGAAACAAAGATTGAACTATTTGGAAAGAACACGCAGCACTACATCTGGTGTAAAAAGGGCATTGCATATTGTCATGAAAACATCCCAACCGTAAAGTATGGTGGAGGAAACATCATGATTTGGGCCTGCTTTGCTGCATCAGGGCCTGGCCAGCTTGCAGTCATTGAGGGGAAGATGAATTCCCAAGTGTATCAAAAAATTCTTCAGGATAATGTGAGAATGTCTGTACGTCAGCTGAAACTCTGTAGAAGTTGGGTGATGCAACAGGACAATGACCCAAAACACCAGAGCAAATCCACAACAGTATCGTTTCAGAAAAACAAAATCCGCCTTTTGGAGTGGCCAAGTCAGAGCCCAGACCTCAACCCAATAGAGATGCTATGGAATGACTTGAAGAGAGCCATACACATGAGACGCCCAAAGAATATGACAGAGCTAAAGCAGTTCTGCCAGGAGGAATGGACTAAAATCCCTCCTGAACGATGTGCAGGTCTGATCCACAGCTACAGGAAGCGCCTGGTTGAGGTTATTGCTGCCAAGGGGGGTTCAGCCAGTTATTGATTCCACGGGTTCACTTACTTTTTCCACTAGCATTTTGAATGTTGAATGAGTGTGTTCAATAAAGACATGAAGGATCAGAATTGTTTTTGTGTTATTATTTTAGGCACATTATATTTGTCAATACTCTTGACTTAAATGACGGTCAGATCACATTTTATGACAAATTAATGCAGAACACCATGAAATTCCAAAAGGTTCACATACTTTTTCTTGCAACTGTAACTAAAACATAAAAAATACTATTATTACGAATTTGATGATTTGTTTTCAATATTTGTGGAGATATATATGTGTGTGTGTGTGTGTGTGTGTGTGTGAGAGGAAATAATATATATTTCCTCACCCCCACCCCACTCTGATCTTCCTCCTGGCCTATTGCCAAATTATCACACAAACCAGTTTCACACCTCCTACTTCTACTTATCACCATCCTGCAATTTTCCCTCTAATTTCTGACATCCCATGTGTGGAAAAAAAAAGTTTTGTGCAGCTTTTCCCAAGCCATGTAAAAATTTTTGCACCACAGTACAAGAATACGAGTAAGCTGCAAATATGTGTAATGGTGACATGTTATATATACAAAATATGTATGTATTTCTTAAAGTATAGAAAATAGAAAGTATAGTAAATATAGCAGTATGCCACATACATGCTTGAAAGTTGTGCCTTCAAGTCATTTTGGACTCTTGGTGACTGCCCCCTGCACTTTCCTTGGCAGCATTTTTCAGAAGTGACTTGACAGTTCTTTCTTCCTGGGGGTTAGAAAAGTGATTGGCTCAAGATCACCCAGCTGGCTTCTTGCCCAAGACATGACCAGAACTCACCATCTCCTGGTTTCTAATCTGACACCTTAACCTTAACCACTGCACCAAACAGTGCTTACAGATTATAATAATATAAACTCACTAGTCACTGATAACTGTAATCAATATTTTGTAAGCGTCTATCTGTTTTTCTTTCGGAATTTGATACTGTAATGAAAGGAAAAAAAGAAAAGCATTATACAAACAGCATTTGAATCACCCCCTCTACACTTTTTCCGCATTCTTTCCTTCTACTCTGGATGTATTCTGAATTTAAACATTAATTACTATTAATTTAAAAACTGAAATTTTTATAAAGTTAACAATGATCATGGAGGTTGTGCAGCCTGGAACTCAACAGATATTAATTCAACCTCTTTTGAAGGGAGGAGAGAAATTAATTTAACTTGTTTTGAAGAGGGGTTCTTCTTTGTGTGCTGGAGGTTCTGAGGTCTGGAGCAGGTCGGCTCCCAGTGCAAGCTTGCCGCTTGCCATCTGAGGAAAAGGCACAAGTTCACTGCCTTCGCTTAATTCCAGCAGGCCGGGACACTTGAGGCTGCTGTAGAGCAGACTGAGAAGGAGCTTCTGCCACGTGGTGCTCCTGCTCAGTCCACGCCACAGCAGCACCAAGCAGTCTTTGCTACTGCAGTGAAGCTGAGGCAGCAACCTTGTGCAGGACTCCTCGCAAGTCATGAGCCCAGAGTTTTCATGATTGGTGAATCAAGTTTCAAGTACCTGAAAAACAGTTTGTTGCCATTAATATAACAATGTTTCTCTGCAGAAATTTGCCTGTAATGGTACTGTGATTGAGCATCCTGAATACGGGGAAGTGATCCAATTGCAGGGTGACCAGAGGAAGAATATTTGCCAGTTCCTCTTAGAGGTGAGTGTCTACAAGTCTAGCAATTTAGACAGCTGACTCAAATATTAAAATGCACATAACAGTTCATTTAAGTTAAAGAAAAGCTTGGAAATTGTTAGTATGTTTTTGGGCCTGAACATGATAACAAAATAGAATTTAACGAGTCACTGCCAACTCTGAGCTCTATTTCTGTCTTCTCTAAATTGATAAAGAGTTGAATCATGGGCTGAGAGGAAGAGTGTAATCAACTTGACTCCAACAGTTTTGCTTTCTTAGTATCACAATTGATACTACATATTTGAACAGTTGAGATTTTATTGCAGGAAGTTTTAAGGAAGCATTTGACGGTTCTCTAGCTTGACTTGTAAACTGAAAACTGCTGCTACAGGTAATTTTGTACCAATCTCGGCTGGCATTATATCCCTTCCCAGCCATTGTGTTGCCTTTGATTCATATGTGGATTTATTTTGGGATTGGCATTTCCAGTCCTAACTGCCAAGATCTTACTGATGTTTATTTTCTGCAGGTTGGCATTGTTAAGGAGGAGCAACTGAAAGTTCATGGCTTCTGAAATGTGTGTACTTACCTGAAGAACTCTACAGGTTTTGTTCTACCAAGTTGGCTATTCTGTGAAATATGATTCTTTGTAGTAAATGGACTTCCCATTCAAAATCTGATTTGCTTTTGCATGATTACAGAAAAGATATGGGGTGTAGACTAGAAACACATAAGAAAACTGCAGTAAGATGGTAACAAGAGGTGCTTAAGAATTTTAACGCATTTCCAATGGAAATGTTCTACTGCTGATAGTTCAGTGTATTATTTTTCATCTGATTTAAATGTTGTATTAAAACCATGTGTGTTGCAGCTTAAATAAACTGTCTCTTATCTTAACCATTTGACTGTAGAATGCATTATATACTTCAGCCAGTTTAAGCTTACAAGCAGCTTTTTAACTACATAGCCGATCAGGTCAGACTTCAAAAGCTAATACTCAGCATTTAGTACAGCTAAGCTGACTTAAAGTTTTCAGGAATGTTACTTACTAGCCAGAGATTCAGTGAAATAGAAACTACTATCTATTTCTTGCATTTATGAGAATTATATTGGATAAAGTCCAGCTAATACCCAAGAAATGCTGCCATTGCTGGGGCTTGATATGAGACTCATTCCTAGATAGGGTTTTCAAGAACTCAAACCATTTTGATGTGAGGCTTCATAAAATTTCCCATTATAAGTACAGAACAGCAGTTCTGCGTTCTATACATGGAGTTACATGAAGTCTTACACTCAGAATGGTTTGCATTAAAGCTACTATGATGGTTTTGCACACCCCTATTCCAGATCAATACAGTATATTGTATTTCTAACAAAACTTCTCTACTACTTATGCTACTGATAGCATATCAATAAACTTTGCATTGTTAGTCCTATTCTTAAGAAATGTGATAGAATGATCTGATATAGAAGATGTTGCTGCTTGAAGAGAAAGGCCTGCATTCTTGACTACCAAAGGATGAATAACCTAATTGAAAAGGTGTCTGATGATTCCAAAGTCAAAAGGAAAAACTATATTCCAAGTTAAATTCTTGGTCTGCTAGACCATATTCCATCAGCCTCTGGGGAATTAACCTGCTGGTGGCTCTTCAGGCCTTTTATTTGTCCATTTTTGTATTTATAAGACTGAGCATTTTTAGAAATATATTCTTATAATTATATGTGCTAATAGCTTGATTTTAAAAGTTATGCTGTACTGTCTCCATCCCCATTTCGAAAATATAAATCAGGCACAAGAAGTTGGTTTGTGAATACAGGTACTCCTCGCTTAACAATGGTAATTGGGACCAGAAGTTCCATCACTAAGCAATGCAATTGTAAAGCAAGATGTAATGTGATTGTGCTTAACGACGGCTGTTCCAGCAGTCCCAGGTTACCGTTGTTAAGCGAATCTCCATGGGTTGTTAAGTAATGACCTCATGTGACCACAACTTCCAGTTTCCCCATTGACCTGGCTTGTGGGAAGCCAGCAGGGGAAGGTCACAGATCACAATCACATAACCACAGGATGCTGCAATGATTGGAAATGTGGGCCAGTTGCCAAGTACCCAGATCGTGATCACGTGACCGTGGGGGTGCTGTGATGGCCTGAACTTTAAGAACTGGTCATTAGTACCACTCATTCAGTGCCATTGTAAGTTTGAACGGTTATAGAACAAGTAGTCATTAGCCAAGGACCTGTATAGTGAATTACCATCTATTACATCTATGAAAGTAGAAGTTCAGAAATCTTCAGTGTTCTTAGTGTTGGCAGATGCCAATGTCTTAGATGGATTAAAAAACACTTGTACAATTTACCTGACATGCACTCTATATAAGCAAAGGCACAGAAGAATTTTGCAAAACAATTTCTGCAAAGTATATTACTGAGTTTTTGATGTAATTCCCATCTGCATTACATCAAAACTGACTATAGAAAATTATCATTCTAAAGAAATGGTTTAAGTAATTGTATTTTTAACATGTCTAGTTCCTGATCAGAACTTGGTTTATATCTGGAAAGTATTTAAAGCAGTGAATCGAGTTTGCCATTTAATGCACTCAGATTTAAGTGACGTTTTAGTCATTTTTATTAATCTATCTGAACATTTTCACAAAATTCATACTAGAAAGCAGCAATAGCAGATCTTTCAAATGTGCATTGATATTGGCCTGTTTACACAAAAACTTGTTTTAGGGATTTGTGTGCTGCCTTATGTCCCAATTTATCCTGTTCTGATCATGTAAATTCATAGCCTAGCCAAGTCCTTATCTAGATTTCAAGAAACTTCTATGACAGTGCTGTTGCTATTCGTGGCTCAGGAGGTTCTTATTCCTCACTAAGGTTTCAGAAGAATGGAAAAGGAAAACTGCAGGAAAGACTATCTCAAAAATGGTAACATCATTTGAGAACAAGAATTTAAGCTTGGAAGAAAGAAGTCTATTATATTAAACTAAGTCAATTGTTTGACTCAAAGAAATTGCCTTTCCTATATAAGCCTTGTATGTAAATCCTTGTAAAGCAAACCCTGGTTGCTTAAAAAAATGACAAAAGATAGGCTGTTAATGATCATCAATGGAATGAAGAAGCTTACTTTTTTTTTAATATGGATCCTTACATTAAGAATCTGAAAGAAGATTTGATTTCAGAAGAACGGATTTTAAGAGCTAATTTGTGGTGAAACTAGTAGTAGCCTAGTTAGTGCATTCATTGCTCCAAGTCTGTCCAAAACCTGCATGTAGTTCTATGTAAATATGTTGTCGAAACATCTAAATGAATATATACATAGAAAAAGTGAGTTTAGATTGTTTTATTAATGGGTAATTGACCTCCAAATTAACTAAATAAACTATATACTGAAATTGTCCTCATACATTTGGTTTGATTGTACTACATTCTCCAGGAATAGTTTTAGAACTCTGAGTTCCCTAAAATAGCCTGGTTTGCTTGTACACGTAGTGTGAATGGGGGCCTCTTTTAAAGCATACATGTTAACAAATTGGACATCAGAAAACACTAACAAGCCCCTCTTTTAAAAAAATAAATAAATAGAGATAAATATAATTGCATCATCCTATTTTGATACAAAGCTGAGTGGTGATTCAGTATAGTCTCTGAGGATTACTGATATGACTAGATGGCTAGGACTACTTTCAGAAAGACGTAAGGTATTCTGTTTGAATCCACTGCAGGGAGTGTAACAAAAAAATACTTCAAGTTAAAATCTTTGCTTGATCTCTTAGCAAATAAAAAGTTGATGCCCAATAAAGTACATTTTTGTGTGGCAGGACTGTCTTCTTGTCTGTTTGATACAGAGATATAAATAATGCCTCTGTTTAATAAATCCAATGCAAATCAATCCAATGCAAATAGATCTTGCATTTATGAAATAGTGTAAATTTCTCTTTATCTGAAATTAAGACTGGTGATACTTGAACAATCACGGTTCATGTAAATCCCCATTGCGCTCAAGTAAATGAAAGTAGAATTCTTCCCTTCAGACAGTGGTATTCATAGCAACAGCAGTGATATCAAAATAACTGGGTATGCAGTGATGTAACACAATGCCATGATTGCAATGCCATGTCTAAGAGAAATGCGTGAATCATGGCATTCATGTGATGATGACATACACATGTAATCTCCCCACAATTTAGGAATTTTGATATTATGGACATTGCATGGGAGGGACCTAATTTCATAATTTGCATCATTTTGCTAATGACATCACTACATCATGTATGGGAAATGGGATAAGGGTGTAATCACCAAGGAGATACATCAGTAAGTAGTCAGTACCTTCAAAGAGTAATTTAGAAAGGCTAAAACACAAAAAGAACTTAGACTTGTCAAGAAACCTCAGAGCATTTTACAAAGGCTATTTTGGGTATATCAGTAGTAAAAGGAAAGAGGATTCACTACACAGAAGTTGGTAGGATAGTAACAGGTGATACAAAGAAGGCAGAGCTCCTCAACTCCTGCTTTGGTCTTAAAGGAGAATTATGTTCAAATGGACTAAAGTATAACAATTGACAAATGGAGGAGTTGGCAATTCAAGGTAAACAAAGAGAAGGTTAGAAAGCATCTGGCTACCATGAACAAGTTTAAGTCTCAAGAACCATTCAATTACATCCAAGAGTCTTGCTCATCATCAACAGTTCCAGATGTAATAGAAATCCATGCTATGCATGGGAAATTTAGCTTTATAAATTTAGCTAAATCTAGTTTAGGGCTGTCAGCTGCTATGAGGTCCTGGCTATTAGATGATGATGATGATGATGATGATGATATATTTTATCTTAAGTTTTACAAACAGAAATAGAAAAACTGCAAAATACACAGAAAATACACAGAAAAACCCACAAAAACAAAGTAACAATCCTCCCCCCCCCCCCAATGGAGAAACTATATACTAATCAATGTCAAACAGATTTTTAAATCTACCTTGGAAGGAAAAATAATGATTCTCTAACATTGCAAAATATTTTTAAAAATCTATGCCACAGGGAAACATACTGAGTCATTTTTTTGATTAGTAGATAAAATTGCGTCTTCAAAAACAGGTAAGTTATACATCCTCTTGAATCCAATCCTTAATATCAGAAATATTACTACTTTTCCAATTTCTCAAAATAATTATCTTAGCAACACTCCAGGCCTGATACAATCATAATTGCTCAAAAATAGTAACATTCCAAAGTTTGGGGGCATAACGTAACATTAACATCTTTAACACTAAAGAATTTCCCCATAAATCTATTTATGTACATTAAAATATTTCTCCAAAAAGATGTCAATGATTCATAGGACCAAATCATATAACTTAATGACTCCTCAATTTTTTTACATTGCTGACAGATAATCCATTCTGTCCATGCAGCTTTTTTGGCAAGATTTCAGAAGTGGTTTGCCATTGCCTCCTTCCTAGGGCTGAGAGAGAATGACAGGCCCAAGGTCACCCAGCTGGCTTTGTCTCTAAGGCAGGACTAGAACTCACGGTATTCTGGTTTCTAGCCTGGTGCCTTAACCACTATACCAACTGGGTCTCTCCTAAGTTTTACCATCTAGCAAAATCAAGTTTAAAATAAATGCATTTATACCATTTAAAACATTTAGATAAAAATACTGTAGATGTTTCTGAGGGAAGCAAGTTAACCAGCCACCTGCCCCTCCACCAACCCAAATTAGAAAAAAAATAGAATTGGAAAAAGGAAATATAATGCATAAGGAAAGAAAAACTAGCAAAGCTCAGCAGAGGCTGTATGACCAAAAAACAAGACACAGGGAAGAAATATAAATCAATAAAGATGGCAGGTCGGTTTTGTTTATCCAAGTATCAAAACTCTTATTCGCAGACATAGACAAAATGTCACTGGAGGAAGCAAAATGGTGAGAACAATAAAAATGCCAGAGTTTCATCAGAAGCAGAAAAACATTTAATCTGGTCAGAAATGGAAAGGCAAAAAAACTTGCTGGGAACAAGAATGAATATTTAATTGTGTTTTCTTTTCTAGAGCTTGAGCAAGAGCAAACTGCTTTCTCAAGGAGAGCACAGCAGGTGAAATGCCTGAAATTATTTGGAGCAGGTGATCTTTATATTTCAGAGTAGAGATCTTACCTGCTTTTCTTAAAATCATGTCTCAAGCTGCCATTCTGGCAAATTTATGATAATAGGAGTGGCACTTCTTGGACACTTGTTCTAGAGCGTAATCTATATGTATTGTCAATTTGTAAATCAAGACCAGAAGTAGTAAAAGTATATCCTGTAGATATTATAAAATTTAACTTCAATATCAAGAAGTAAACCAAATATTTTCAAATACCCACAAGTCAGGTCACTTTGTATTTTCATCAAAGGTTTTTTATGAAGATCTGTGACTTTTACATGTGTTGGAATTGTAGATTCAGCTGTCTTCAATTTTGGTTCATGTGTTCATGCAATTACTGTTTTTATATTATCCAGTTCTTGATAAATCTTAGCAAACTCTGCCTTAGCAAATTTTCATTTCATCACATAGATTTCTTGTTATTCTCCAAAGTAGCTATATTCTAGTTCAGTGTATATATCTTCATAGTTAGTTGCCGTCTCCCCCAAATATAGCCAATCTCATACATAGTTTGCCATGATTCAATTCCATCTGAGAACATAATTTGCCATGATTAGACTCCATAAGATTACACATTGATTGCAACTTGGTCATAAGCAGAACAGACTGCTTCTTAGAACCTTAGCTTGTATTATATCAGAAGTCACAGAAGACTTTTCCAGTGGAATATCAAGAATCTCAGCTGCAGAGACAGCTTCATCCAAGATATCACCATCAACACTAAATCTTCTATGGAGGAGGGACTTGGAATGTCCTCATCCATCAGAGAAGATGAGACTTTATCTTCTGTTGCTAGGCATAATTAAATCTGGACTTTCTTCTCTCTAAGAATGTCGAGATCGAAGTGTGTATAATGAGTTTAAGAGAAAGAAAAGAGATAACTCACAATACAGTCCAATTCAACAAATTAAGCAAAGGAAGGAGGGGAGGGGAGGGAACAGAACAGGCAGCCACTTCCTTGCTGCCACAAGTGGCTATTTAACCAACCTATTATAGAACAAGTTATATTAATTCAAGGAATTAATTTTCAATATATTTTGCAAAGTTTAAATGTCCACCATACTTTAAATCAGGGCTGGGGAACTGTTTATGCTGAGGACCAGGTTTTCTTAGATACACTATTTGCCTAGCTGTAAGGTGGGGAGGCAGAGTTAAAGATGAGGGTGCCTATCTTCTATGCCATAAGATTGGACATTTCTGTGATTGGAGGCTACACTTGATTTTTTTTTTTAAATCAGCTTCTAAGGTCCATAGTGACATAATAGTGGTGATGTAACATCGCATGTGGAGGAGGTGACATTCTTGGCTTTTTAGTTGATTTAAGAAAATGCATGTTAAACCTAACAGAAGCTTCTGATTTAAATTAACACCATCTCTCCAAATGCACTCCTCAATGTCAGTAGCATCACTTGGAAGCTCCAGGGTTTGTAAGAAAAAGAGCTGGGGAACCTCTGAGGGTGAAATTACTGTATTTGTGCAGCTGGTTTATTTGAGTGTCACTAGATGGCATATGTCTTAAAATTTAAAGTGTGTCCTTTCTACCAATCAAACAAAGGCATTAGAACTAAGTAGGTTTTTCAACTGCTTGCTTAACTGAAACCTCTAGAAGAAGCAACTACAGCGAAGCTGCAAGATTTATGGCATAGTCAGGCAGTTCGAGGTAACTAAATAACAGAAGTAGATCACAAGCATGCTTAATCAATCAAGGACTATCATTATCCTTTACACTACAGCAGGGAGTCCCACAAGACCCACTCAGGGGTCCACAAAATCGAAATTATTTGCCAGTGTATGCTGAAAAATGATACAATATTAAAATCCCATCAAACAATCGTGAGAAGTGGTAGCAGCAGTGAATGCTTCAATTTTTATCAATCAATATAGCCTGTTCAAACGAAGGTTTTTTTGGAGTCCTCTATAATTTTTAAAAGTGGGAAGGGATCTTGAGAGAAAAAAGTTTAAGAAACACTGCATTATAGGAAGCAAGTCTTTAATGCAAGCCAGAGCCCTCTTCTTCCAGCCCTTGGACTTCAGGCTGCCTCCAAATACTGTAACGCTCCAGCTTCCATACTGTTGTACTCTTCTTGGGAGTAGTAATCATACAATGCATACAGCGACTTGTTAATATTTATCAAAAATGGGAATGGCAGGCACAGATTAACTCTTTACTTCAAACACTTTTACGCTGTTCTCCATTCTGCTTGAGCTATGGGGACTAGGCACAGCCCGGGATTGTAACCCACACAGGAACACGTAAAGCCATGATATTTGAAAAGGTTTAGCCTGGCAGTGTGGTGCCAGACAAGCTTCTTTACAGAGTATGATCAAGAGTCCCTGCCCCCTGCATATTGTAACTCCAAGAAGGGCACCTGAAGAAGGGTTTCAAGAGAAAAAAACTTAATGCATAGCCAGATTGATATGGGAAAACATGCTCCCTCAGGTTTTCTTGTTTCTATTTAGGTTCTTCAGGGTCAGGGAAGAGCAGCTGAGCTCAAAATGAAATTATTTTTAAATCTGGCTATATCCACATTCTGATAGTTTATTTACTAATAATCAGAAGTTAAATATACCTTATTTATCTTCAAGAGTGGCTCTGTTGGTAATATGTTGTGGTAAACCAAGCAGGTTGTTACTTAAAGGGCAATGACTGTCAAGTTGCAAAGAAGTTGCAAAGAAAACATCTTTGGCTTCATCATATTGCCCTAGTCGCTTTCAGAAACCCAACCCTAAGGTTAGGGTTGTCTGATAAGTTTGCTGGAATAGCAGATGAAATCTAGATTCAGGCCTCCAAATGGCCATAAAAGTCACTGAATGACTTATGCCTTGCCCACTGAAATCTCTGTTGGGCCCTCCAAGCTCCCTCCCACATCTGACTTCACAGTTTAAATTAAAAAAAAAAAAAATCAGAAGGGAGTATGATGCAAAGCAAAGTACCAGCCTCCTGATTCTTCTATATATCCATATGACACCCATCCTGATGATGTTCAAAAAGGCACTGAAAACTTTGGCTGCTCCCTCAGACTTTGGGTTAGGGTTATCAAGCCCCTGTAGAATTTTATGCAATTAAGTGTTGGGGTTTTTTTCTGGACACACATGATTTTTATGTCCATTGTTGTTTCCTTGCTTTAATGTTGTAAGCCGCCCAAAGTGATTTGGGGTTGAGTGGCCTCTAAACTGAATGAATAAACAAACAAACAGTATATTCAGGCCCCACATAAGGCCCCAAAGATGTCTTCAGAAAATCATGATAGGTAACACAACTTAGGGATATTTTTGGACCTTTCTGATCTCCTCAAAATATTTAGGAAAGCTGGAGTGGTAGAGCATCATCTTAAGGGATAGAGTATCGGGATGGCAAACTTGCTCCTGTGTTTTCTGGTGAATAGGAATTTTGTGATTAGCCATACCCTGCAGGGAGAATGCCAAATCATGCCCCCCAAATTCCAGAACTGCCCATGAGCTCCAAAAGATGGAAAAGGCCCCTGACCAACTCAGTTTATGTGAGGTTAAAATAGGCAGGGGCAGAGACAGTTCACTGCTTTTAGCTCCATGAAGGAAAAACAGATATGTATAAAGAAGATCTAAGGGTCTTTAATGAGATTTGAACATAGTCTTCCCCTAGCCCCTGTCTTTCCTCCCATTACCCAAAAAGTACTTTCTCTGGGCAAGAAGAGAAACAAGTTAATTCTGCTCTTTCAATGTACCATGTCCTCAGACATTAAGCAGCACTATGTTTTACTATGTTGTGGCTCTGTAACAGTTCAAATGCTAGAGAAGATGGAGATATGTATATAACAAAAGACTAGAGATATAATCTACATTTTCTGAGAAAATCTTCCATTTCATTACACTCAGAAAAGTTTCACATAAGCAGAGAATGAGTTTTTATTCCCATTTTTCATTCTTACTCTTGTTTGCTGTCTTATTCTCAGAGCTCACTGCAACCATGAGGTGGCAGCATCACCTCTATTTCATAGCAAAAGGTGTAAAAAAATCACCAAGGTCTGCTTTCAGTTGGGACTGATGAGCTGTATCATTTATACGCACATTACATGAGTCCCCAGGTTAAGAATGCCCAATTTAAAGATGACCCATAGTTAAGAACGGAGCCTATTGTAGCAAAATTCAAGTTAAATACACAATGGTTCAACTTCATTACACAATACTACTTATACAATAATACTATTCTGGCTTACGTACAAATTCCACTTAAGGACAGATCTTGGGAACGGAACTCATTCTTAAACTGGGGGCTACCTCTATCGAACTGGGTCTACTTCATTCTGTCTTTTTAAAGGAAAAATCTGAAATATTTATAAATACTCTTTATAAATAGAAATGAACTAAAGCAAGTTCTTAGCCCGTTACATTGATTCAGTAGACAGAGGACCAGGAGGAACAGACTGTACCCACTTTCTCTGGTGCCTTCACCCTAGTTCTGCTCCAGCTATTCAGACTGAGACTTTTAAGAGTTAGGAACTTAGCTATCTGCTTGGATAATTTGCTTTATCTTCAGGGCTAGACCAAGATACTTTGCACCTAAATCAAAGGCAAGATAGCACAGTCTCCATTCCATTCCAATTCATTCTGGACTAATAAGAGAAAAGAAATGAAATCAGGTTCAGTGATGTAACAAGATGAACAATGGATGACTATCAGAATCCTTATAACCCTTGAAGATAGTGCGCAAATATAAGCGCCAAAAGATGAGTCACCCTTTCACATTTCACCAACTTTAAAACTGTTCCTTCCATTGGTAAAACCATTTGTAAAATGGGGTCAGATTTGATTAAAGAAAAAACCTCAAATGAAATTCTCACCCATTCCTACTCGTGCCATTTTAATGGGGTTTAGAGTAAATCATTTTGCAAAACAGCTGAAATAAAGTGTGCTATGCTTTCAGTTCAAAATACTTGCTCACAATTCTACAAAAATATAGAATTCTGTCTGTTGCCCCCCATCAGTCATCCTAAATTCACATTGGCAATGAAAATGATGGAAGAAGAAAAATGGGGCACTCAGATCTGTTCCTTTACTTTGCATATCAAGGCTATGTTGGTTTGGAAGCCCCACGTGAAACTTTTTGATTCCTAGGTAAACTTTATTGTGGTCTTTGATGAGCATGTTTACATAAATTTGGCTACATTAATAGTTTTCTTATGATCTGCTAGAAGATAGAAGATGTACCAACGGTCATTTCACCCTGGGAGTTCCTTTATGAGGGCTGAATTAGTGCATCACACAAGTTCAGACAGAAATTGCAGCAGAACAGGACATGTTGCACATCCTCTATGACATGGGAGTCACAGGGGCAAAGTCATTCTCGGAAGGAATCCAGCTTCCCCCATGGACTTTTTTTGTTGTTGCCAAAATTCACTTAGCAACCACGTGATTCACTTAACAACCATGGTGATTAGCTTAAGGGCTGTCATAAAAATGGTCATAAATTGGCTCCAGTTACGTGACCGCAGGGGATGGTGCAATGGTTTGCAATGGTCGTAAGGTCATCATAACTTTGAATTGTCGTTAAATGAATGGTCATTAACCGAGGACTACCTGTATTGCCATTAATATGCCAATTATAATGAAGTCAAAAGAACAACTGACTAAGGAAAGATTTAGTTTTCTCCCTTCTCTTTCATTTCTTTATTCTTTTCTCACCACTTTTCTTTTCTTTTCATTTTCTTTCTCCCTTAAATGTTTTTATTCTGTAAAAATTTATTCAATAAACATTAATTTAAAAAATATACCAATTACAAGTTTACACCTTTGGTTAAAGATTAGAATTTTTTTTTTTTGGTCATTTATCATCAATTTTTCTTTTTCACAGTATTGAGCAGGGATCTAAAGGCTTTTTGCATCCCTACCACAGACGGTGACAGTACAATCATGTCGTCAGTACTCAGGAGAACTTAAAAGTTTAAGTTAAATTTAACTTAAAGTATTAAATTTAACGTAAAGTTAAAGTAACTTAAAGCTAAAGTTAAGTTAAGTTAAATAAAAACTTAAAAGTTAAATTAAAACATTGATTTAAAAAATATACCAATTACAAGTTTACACCTTTGGTTAAAGATTAGAATTTTTGTTTTTTGGTCATTTATCATCAATTTTTCTTTTTCACAGTATTGAGCAGGGATCTAAAGGCTTTTTGCATCCCTACCACAGATGGTGACAGTACAATCATATCGTCAGTACTCAGGAGAACTTAAAAGTGCCTATCAGCTAGTTTTGGAAGGTGAACGTTGCTTTCATTGAGCTATTGTGTCACTGAGTTTATGTAAAAGTTAAAACGTAGTGGAGCAAGGATACATCCTTGTTTTACTCCTCATGTTGTAATGATTGAGTTAGATTGTCAATGTACCCTAAAACATTTTGGATTATTTCAGACTACAGGAAACATCTCTGTGCACTTGTAATTGTGAACTATACAGTATATAAACTAACCAATAATGTTTATGAAAAAGGTAATATTTTTACACTAAATAAAAGTTCTTGTCAAATCATATTTTAAAAAGTGTCTACCTGTTGCCCAAACCAGACACGTTTAATGTCTTGAGAGTAAAAGTGAATTAAATAGTTTGCCCCGAGCATGGTCGTGGTGGTGGTGTCGGCTTTCTGCTTTATTATCTGGTTTGGCTTTGCCCATGATCTATTGCTTAAAACAGACTTCTGCAGGTTCGGTGGTTTCAAACTATGTGAGGTTCAATCCTAGAATTTTTTTAGCCAGCCTGGGCATTTCTGGCAATTGATATCATCTCTTTGAAAGGTAACCAGGTTGTGGAAGGCTGGCTAGGGATGGTCATCGTACAATCCCAGGCATGTTGATTGCTCACCATTCTGCTGTGGTGGTGTTACCAGGAGCTGGAGGGGCATTTCCCTATTGCAGTTTCTAGTTCTTAAATCAGAATTGGTTCATAACACATTTACCATCCTGATGTCTTGCCTTGGTAGAATTAAATGCCCAGAAGGTGGGTTATAAGAGCTCCCAATAGGGAGCTGACCATGAAATGTCAGAAAGTGTGATGCAGTTCAAGTGGTGGTGGAAATTAGAAAAGCAGAGCAATGAAGTCAGGGAGTATTTTATTTTAAAATTGCTTATTATTTCAGTCCAGTGGTTTTCTGATATGCAACAAAAGTTTTATTTGCAAAGATACTTTTACTGCTCCAATCTAGGCGTTGTCTGGTTGAAAAGAAGTATGTATTCTGAATTTTCAGAAGCTGCTTATTATTCCACATCAGAGTTTTTCTGATGCAGAACGGATTTTTATCTTCAAAACCAGCTTATTATTACATTATTCCTAAACAGTAATCCAATGAAAACCACAGGGCAACTGTATTTGTATTTTGAAGAGTGGTGGTGGTTATAAAGGCATCAAGAAAAGGAAAGACACCTGTGAGTCAGTGTCCCATGGTGGGATTCATAAGGATCATATTGTAACAAATGCAGAAAATCCAAAGAATTTGAAAGCCTCCAAAGGGCTGGGAAGCCCTTTGGCCAACCCCCAGAACCCACCAATAGGCAGAACAGCAGGGAACTCCTTTTTCAGGGTTTTTTTAAACAATGCAATATAATTTGCTACCAAGGAGAAGACCACATCCCCACCAACACTGGCAGGGCAAGCTACTGTATATAAACAGGGAGCAAACCCGACATTCATTTGCACAGATGATGTTACCTAATTGGGTAATGAAACATCCACGAGCAAACAATCAAGCTCAGAGAGCACCAAGGATTCCACTACTTGCTATTTGCTGTGAACAGGAGTTCTCACTCATTATTTTAAGCATTGGTTTGAGTATAGGGAGAAACACTGCTTCAATCCCAGCTGCAAATGTCTTGCTCTATTGTTTAAATTCCTTTAAGATTTGACAGACAGAATGGGTGTGTTGGGAGGGGGAGCGGAGTACCCCCAAAAGAAATAATTTTTGTGAGATATGGTACACTGAATAAACAACATTCCTATTTCTCATCCTGATTTTGACAAGCATGGGATATACTATTTTTTTCAGAAGTTAGACTGCTGTTCAGTTCTTCTGTATCTGATTGGGACATACTATGGTATGAATTTTGATTTGTGGTGGGCTTAGGTGAACAGCAATCCACCCATACATAGTCAATGAAAACTCTTTGATGATCTGTTCTGATTTTATAATTCTATGTTTCAACAGATGACAATAGAAAATAAATGAAACAAATGAAATTACCTTGAACAGTCTGATTCAAAATGGTATATGAAAAAAAAACTAATTACAGAGAATTGGCCATAGCTCAATTCATTTGTCTTCATCTCGGGATCTTCCCATAGCTAGGGAAAGAAATGCCATCTCAAATAGCCTTATTTCTCAAACATGTCTTCTGTTTTTGGCAATTATTAGAGATAAGATACCTGGCTACAGATGTGTTGTGTAGAAGATGTCTTAGTGAAAGGCAGATGTTAGTGTGAATGGCATTCACAATTTGGAAGATACTAGGTATCTATGCAGGAAAATAATGTTTCTTACATTGACATCATCCACAAAGCTAGGAGAGATCTGCATATTACTGAAAGCGCCCCTGAGAAAAATCTGTTGGGGTACAAATGAAATAAATAAATTATTGTCATCTCTGTACCACCTCTGAAATGTTGTTCTCATCTTGTGTTAGCCCTTTGTGCTATTTTATGGTCCTTGAATACAGTGGAACCTCGAGTTACGAATTTAATCCGTTCCGTGACTCTGATCGCAACTCGAATTGGTCGCAACGTGAAGCACGTTTTCCCATAGGGTTCAATGTAAATACGGTTAATCCGTTCCGCCCTCCGAATTTGGTCGCGCTGCGAGGCACATTTCCCCATAAGGTTCAATGTGTCAGCCGGCTTGCACGGCTAGGAAATTCCCCAGGCATGCTTTAGTCAGTTTCACCGCTCGAGCCCTAGCGCAGAAAGAGGAAGTGCTAATGAAATCTGAGCGCGCCGGGGGGGGGGTGGGGGTGGGGAAGGCTTTTGTCGCGCGCGCACACAGCCAGGAGTGGGAGCTTCCCCCCCCCCTCAAATCTTTCCTTTGTCCATAGCCCTTGGTGTGGTGCGTGCGGCAAAAGCCCAGTGAAATCAATCAGCGCACGGCCCCCCCACTGATTCCTCTTAATTCCGCTCTTTCCTTTGACAAAAGCGCAGTGAAAGCAATCAAATCAGCACGGGGGTGGGGGGTGGGGGAAAGGCCTTTGTCGCGCATGCACAGCTGGGAGCGGGAGCTTCCCCCCCCCCCCACTGATTCCTCTTAATTCCGCTCTTTCCTTTGTCCATAGCCCTTGGCGTAGTCATTGCTTTCCTTGGGCTTTTGTCCTTGCACTCAGATTTCATTAGCACTTTCTCTTTCTGCGCTAGGGCTGATTTGATTGCTTTCACTGTGCTTTTGTCAAAGGATGTATTTGTATTTGTTGTAATGTATTTGTTAAGTTGTCAGTATTATAGATGGTAGAAATTGTGATTCTACAAGAAATAAATGAATACTGTAGTGGTCAATTTAACAGCTACTGGCGAATTGGTGTTCGCTAATGTTTGAATTGAATGAATAATTCAACATTATGTACTGAAATAAGAATCTCTCCAAAATTACTGAAAGGCTTCACCACCACCACCACACCACTCTTTTCTAGGCTGTTTTCACTTCTTTCCAAGCTATTTGATCCTCACTGTGAACTCCTGAAATCCTCATTCACAAAGTCTAAGTTCCTAGCGTATTTGGTGAGGAGCCTTGCTTGTATGTCATCTCTGAATACTAGAATAGTAAAGGCCCAGGAGTAGCCAGTTCCACTACATAATCCTTTACAGTACTATAGTCAAGTCTGTAGTAAACAAACACAATATCATAAATTATCTGTTTTGCTATACAAGGTGCTTTTCCTCATAGAAGCTAACAATGCATCAGTAGTTTTCCACTTCTAATTTCTGTGGTTAATAAAATATCTGCTGGTGCCCACAGCTGATCTCATATGGATTGAGTTGTTCTTGAACTCTAGCTAATCTGGCAGTAAATATCATACACGTTCCCTGCAGACATTTTGGCCCATCTGCTTGTTACATAAGCAGGACGGTTAAACATTCAGTGGGAAAACAGAGGCAACAGAGAAAGCATCTGAACTCCACAGCAATATTGCTGAATATGATCCAAGCTAACCAATGGCCAATTCCGGCATGGGTACCTTCGACAAAATAAATATTTCTTCTTTCTGGAAAAAAGGCCATAGCATTCTTCCCTCCACAAATACTCAAAGTTTTGTTGTCATCCACAAAGCATATGGGCTCCTCAGGACGCCCAACAGAGGAATCAGAAGTGATGTCTGTGTATGCTCTCTTGGCTCTCTCCCTTTCATCCAGTTTTTCCTAGATTTCTTTCCTGTGTTGGAGAAATCCCTCTACATTCCCAAGGAGAAACAGAAAAGTTCTATCTTTTCAGAAATGCTCTGTTTTAGAGAAATAAGAGGAGAAATCCATACGTGGAACATTTTTGAAGAGGTAAAGTCCCTTAACTTGTTAAAGGAGTCCTGATGCTCCAAGCAGAAGGCTGAATAGGAGGCTGATTCTCCTTGGTTTACAGGAACTTTTTACCTCTTCAGTGATCAAAACAAGGCAAATTGGAGGTTTTTTTCAGATGAAAGGCCATGAAATCTGGGTTAACACCCAGTCCCTGGTGTTTTATAGTCTTCAGGAGTCATGTAAATGTAAGGCTAGATCCAGATTTAATCATAGTTAGAGCAAACCTATTAAGTGGGATTTAAATTAGTTGTGATTATCTGAAGTTCATTTATTTCAATGTATCTGTCATAACTAAGTTTGGATCTAAACTAAATGCAGTGCATTGGTATGAATACTAATGATTTCTGACACTCTGAACAGGCAGGTGCTGTTCACATAAAAAGCCATTATTTAGTGAAAAGTTGATTGATCCATAGCTCTCAACTAGATGATGCATTAACCAACATGAACGTCAATAACGTAAGCAAATTATATAAATTTGAGATAAGCAACACAGAGAAAGTCTTAGGCTAGATTGCTATCACAAGTGAGTGTTTGTATTAAAGAATATTACAGTTTTAAAAGTCACTTTGCTGGAGTCTATTTTTTTTATTGCAAATGATTGTAAGAGTAATTAATTTGAGCATCAAACATTTTTGCTATGATTGCATAGAAAATGTAGGATAATAATCACAGAGGGATGATTTTGGAGTTTAATAGATGTATCAATAATATTTCATGTTGTATATAAGACATTTTCCTGGCTAAGGCTAGTATAGTGCTTGTGTAAATCCTCTGAAGTGAATAATTAGCCTTTTCCTCATATTTGTGGATTTAATCTATTCCACTCAGATGACGCTTAGTCTGCTGAACAGTAGAGTTCTCTATGTATCTTCTTAGGATAATGACTGCAACTAAATTGATCGCATATTCCATCAAATACATCCAAAGGCAGCAATACTAGATAATTTCTGCATTTTGTTTGAAAATGACAGTAATACTAACCAATGAGGATTCACAATAACAAAACAGGATGACTGTTAGATGTGTCAGAGTATAGCATCCATTATTCCCAGTCAGATTGTTTTCAATGTAACTCAAGTGAACTCTATTCTTGTTAAGATTTCCACCTATATGTAGTGCAGAGAGAGAAAGATGGTGACATGAAATGAAAACAAATCGATTTCTGCACTATGGAGTTCCATCTGTCAGCATTTATAGATCTGTACTTCTGCAGATGGCAGTTCTGTCAAGATGGAGAATCATATCACATATTTCATATGTGAGCTACATTCATGGCGCACATATGAAATAACACAATATTCCTGACAGTTCTGGAATAATAAAAACTTGAAATTTGGAGGCTTGAGAGCAGGGAAAGATAATTTACTTGACAATTAAGAATTCTATTTTTATGGTTTGAAAATCTAATGGTTTCGTCCATCAGAAGGACGAAGAGGGAGGGAGGGAGGGAGGGAGGGAGGGAGGGAGGGAGGGAGGGAGAAATCTGTAAAGATTTTTCAATCCAGAGGAGAAACTTTATATTGGTTCATTAATGATATAGGACTTATAAAATGCATACATTGTTTGATTATTGTAAAATTAGTTTATATAAGCAGGCCAATACAATGTGATGACTAGCCATCAATTATTATTTGACAAAAGTACCCCCGTGATATTTTGATTAGTAGGCTTGCTAAGTGGGGGCAGGATAATTAAGTGCATACTTACATGGCTCAAAAATCGTATTCCAAATGACTTCTTAGATGGTTCCTCATCTAACTGGTGTGCAAGTACAATAATAAGGTTGTGTCCTGGGTCTTGTATTCGTTAATGCTTTTATTAATGACTTGGCTGAAGTGGTAAGTTTATCAGATTTGTAGATAACGTAAAATTGAGTGGAATAGTTAACACCCTAGAAAGCAGAAATCAAATTCAAAAACTTAATTGCCATGTGCAGAACTCAGTAATTCAGGGAAGTTCCTCCCCCCCCCCGACTCCCCCACAATGCACCAATCCAGACATTCCAGGGTTTTCCTGGAACTAAAGCAAGAACAGACAGCTGTTTCAGGGCCAGACAATATAGGGACACCCAGTGAAGCACTTCCTGGTCCATAAAATGTATCTCTAAAAACTATTAACCGCACCCAGAATGTCTGAATTAGCATGTATTCTGGAAGAAAAAGCATGCCACTTCCTATTTTCAAACTTTTCACTGAAGATTTCCAGGAATGTTGCCAAGTTCTGCTCAACTGCTATTGCCATTAGAAAGTTTGGGGCTTAGCTTTTATTTTAGAAGGTCATATGGATAATCTTAACTGTACTACACCATTTTCTCCAATCTTCCTTCATTATGTTGCTTTTTTTTTTTTTTTACTGTGCATTACACTGTGTTTTTATTTGTATTATTGTTGGTCGCACAGTCAGCCAGTTGTTTAGACTGGATTTGGCATTTTTATCCACCTATCGGGTCCTTCCCAAGGACCTGGGATAGGCAGATGTTGTCGTTTGATGGTATTAAAGGTATCATCGCAGGATGTGAGCTGTTCCAAATAAAGCTGCTTTTGCAATTGACTGGTGGTGATTTTGTCAATGCCGATGGTGTTCAAATGGTGCTCCAGATGTTTTGGGATTGCACCTTAGGCACTTATAACCATTGGTACTATCTTTCCTTTCTTTTGCCACAACCATTCTATTTCTATTTGCAGGTCTTTGTATTTTGTGATTTTTCTCCAGTTCTTTCTCTTCTATTCTGCTGTCTCCAGGTATTGCAATGTCCGCTATCCAGTCTTTTTTGTCTTTCTTATCAACAATTGTTAAGTCTGGGGTGTTGTGTGGCAGATGTTTGTCTGTTTGAATTCTAAAGTCTGAGAGCACTTTAGCCTCTGTTTTGTGGTCTCATCAGTTCTTTCTTGCTGGCAAATAGTATTTCTTGCAGATATTCCAATGCATCCTTGTTGCTACTTTGTCATGCCCTTGTTTGTAGTCAGCCTGTATGATCTTCTTGCAGCAGCTGACTAGGTGGTCTACTGTTTCTTCAGCTTCTTTTCAGAGGCAGCATTTGCTGTCTGTTGCTGTCTTCTCAATTCTGGCTTTGTATAAATCTGTTCTTTAAGCTTGGTCTTGTGCAGCCAGAATTAGCCCCTCTGTCTCTTTCTTCAACTTTCCTGTTCTTAGCCATTGCCAGGTCTTGTTGCTATCTGCTTTGCCTGCTAGCTTTCTTTTTTATGTACTGGCCATGTAATACTTTGCTTTGCCATGTTTCTTTTCTATTTTTTATTTGATCTTTCTTGTAGCCAGTTTAGTCTCTTCAGTATTCAGTAAGCGTTCATGGTGTACTAGCTTCTTCTTCTGTCCTTCAGATATTCTTCCAATGCCCTTTTTTCTTCTTCAACTGTCTGGTGTACTTGTAACATTCCATGCCCACCTATGCTCCTTGGTAAGTAGAGTCTGCCAACATCACTGCATGGAATTAATTGTCATTATTTTTCTGGTCTTCCTATCCAGGGCTTCTAGTTCTGCTTGAGTCCAGTCCACTATTCCAGCTGTGTATCTAATGACTGGAATTGCCCAGGTATTAATTGCCTTGGGGGTGTTTCCACCACTGAGTTTGGACTTTCAGATCTTCTTCACTCTCACAATGTATTCACTACTAACCTTCTGACTTCAATGTGCTTGATGCTGTCAGCTTCAAGGATGCCCAGGTATTTGTAGTGATCTTCTTCACCCAGACTCTTGATGTTATTTCCATTGGGCATCTTGATTCCTTCAGTTTTCACTGTTTTTCCCCTCTTGATGGTCAGGGTGGCACATTTGCCCAATCCAAACTCCATTGCAATATTTTGGCTGTATATTCGGACAGTGTTGAGCAGCAATTCCATTTCAGATGGTGTTTTTCCAATGCTGCTTCAGATCATCCGTGTAAAGGAGATGGGATAACCTGGCAGATGTATTTGATGTTTGATAGCCATGTCCTGACTTGTTCAATATTGTTGACAGAGGAATCAATGCAACGACAAACAGTAGTGGTGATAGTGAATCTCCTTGAAAGACTCCTCTCTTGATGTTAACCTCTCCCAGTCTATCATCATTGACCAGTGACTGTGTCTTCCATTGTGACATTTATATTTGCCCAAAGCTTCTGATGTTTCTACTGACTTCTGCTATTTCTAGGCACTTGATTATCCAATCATGTGGCAGGGAGTCGAATGCCTTCTTGTAATCAATCCAATCTGCATTCAGCTTGGTCTTCCTTCTCTTGCAGTTTTTCAAAATCATCTTGTCAATTAAGAAATGATCTTTTGTTCCTCTGCTGTTTGGGCAGTTTCCTTTCTACTCAGGTGGAAAAAGCTTGTTTTCACTAGATGCAACTACAACACCAGTTAGCAATTTGAAAGTTGTTGGTAAGCAGGTAATTGGCCTGTAGTGGCCTGGTGCTGCTCCTTTTGTTGGATCTTTCATTATCAGGTAGGTTTTGCTAGATGTTAACCAATCTTCAATTTCACCTCCTTGCAGTATGTTGTTAAACTGTTTGGCAATGAGTGGGTGCAGACCAGTCAGATTTTTCAACCAAAAACCATGCAGTTCATCTTCACCCGGTGCTGACCAATTCTTGATCTTTCTTGCCCTTTTCTCCACCATTTCTGCTGTTATTACAAGTTCTTTTGTTTCAGCTTCTTTTTTATCTACTTCCTTTATCCAAGCTGCATTCTTGTTGTATTTCTTTGGGTTGTCCCATAACTGCACCCATAACTGCACCCACAACTGCACTGTTTCTTCTTTGTCAGGTATTGACTGGTTCATTGCAGTCTCTCCGTTGATGGATTGGTAGAAACATTTCTGATTCGACTGAAATCGGAGATTCTGCCTCTAGTGTGTAATTCGAGCTTCTTATCTGCTGATCTTCTTGGCTATGGCTGTTATTTGCTGCTTTATTATTTCCAGTGCTTCTTTGATCTTCCTTGTTTCTAGGTGATATTTATTTATTATTTGGTCTTCTTGTTCTTCATCTTCTTTTCTTTCTTCTGTCCTTCCATTTCTGCACATATAAAAGTCTTGCTGCTGTTGTCATATAAAAGAATAAAGTCCCATGTTTTCTTTCAATCTGTTTACCTATCATACCTAAAAGGAAAACCTCTGGTTTCAATTATACATCCATTTTTAAAATTCTCTGTATTAAAGTATATATCAAATCCCAGTATTTCTTAGCTTTCTTACACGTCCACCACAGATGATAAAAAGTGTCCTCCCACTGATTACATTTCCAGCATACATTTGGCACTCCCTTATACATCTTTGTCAATTTATCCAGTGTTAAATACCAATGATAATCATCTTATAAAAATTATCTTTCAGAGTGTAATTAAGTGTAAACTTCAATCCTTTACTCCACATATTTTCCCATTGGTCAAGCATTATATTATATCCAAAAATTTTTGCCCACTTAATCATTTTGCACATAATTAATATTGACAGTTTAGAGAAAAAGGCTGAAAGTAACATAATGACCTATAACAGAGAGAAAGGTAAACGTCGTCAGTTATCAAAGGGAAATTAAAGGAACAAGAATCAGATGGAGGACATCTAACTTGATGACAGTCCTGGTGAAAAAGATAATGGAATAGTTATTGACTACAAATTGAAATATGAGTCAGGAATACGATGTGGCTGCAATTGAAAGGGAATCAACAAAAGTATAGTTTCCAAATTATGGGTAATATTTTATTCAGACTGTAGCTGAAGTTTAAGAAGGATTCAAACAAACTGGAACAGATCCCCCACCCCCCAAATAAACCCAAGGATAATCTGGGAACCATAAATCAAGTGTTATGATGAGAGATTGAAAGATCTGAAAATGATGACGCCTGAGAAGGCAATAACACTCTTTAAATACCTGAAATATGTGACACAGTAGAAGATCAAGATCAGTTTTCCATCATTCCAGAGTTTAAGACACAAAACAGTGGATCCAAGTCATGGGAAAGGCAGATCCCAGTTGAATGGTAGAACCATTACCCCAATAAATGATGAGCTTTCATTTGCTGGATGTGCTTAAGCATGCTTTAATTTGGATTTCTGCACAGAGCAGGAGTTGGATTCAGTTGAAACAATGCCTTCCAGTTCTAGAATTCTATGTAAGATAATAGTCCCCACAGCATTTGGTTAAGAAAAAAAATCTCAATCAATTATTTTAAAATAACAATAATAAAAATAGAACTGAGTTTAAGAAACTGTTCTGTAGTCACTAACCCAGTCAGATGTCCCTGGCAGGGGTTGCAATTATACTAACTGTGTCAAAAGTTCCTCATACTGTCAAGTCTACAATGTCATTTTGCTAAAACTAAAGCCCGCGTAACTTTCTCTCTACTTTTACCCCCTCTCTCCCCCTTCTTCTTTGGCATCAGATTTCTTTCTCACCAAGTCGTGGCCTTGTGAATTCCTCACCCTGATAACACCTCTCCTTCCTGGCCTTCGAGATGGCACCGGCTCTGTCTTCTTTCATCCTCCCCCCCCCCCCCCCCGTTACAAATGGCAGAATCAAAGCAAGCAAACCCGGCATTTATTATCTCCAGTAAATCAGTCCTCTTTCGGCTATTCCTTTGATTGCTGCAGGTTCTGACACATACACTGTGTCCAGGAAATGTCTAAGATCTCATGAGCCCACGTACAAGGAGAGTATTGAGAAAGGTTTGTTACCATTGAAAACCATTGGTTTTCCCCTGCGCTTCTTTGCCATAGCACAAGTAGGGCAACTGGCTACATATTCGGCCATGTCTCTTCTGATTGCTGGCCACCAGAATTGTCTCCGGAGGAGATGTAGGGTTTTCACAAACCCAAAATGTGCAGCTGTTTTGCTGTCATGATCCCTTTCCAACACTATTTTCCTAGCTTCAGCTGGCACATACAGTCTGTTTCCCATCCACCAAGCTCCATTCCTGTCTGCTAGGGAGTCTTTGTTCTGTAGAAACCACTCGTCTTTTTGCAAATACAAATTTAACTCCTTTAACAGTTCCTGTTCTGGCTCTTCTCCTTTACTGTGCCCTCTGGTGACTGCTGCCATTGCATCCTGGCAAATTGGAATCACTGCTGCTACGACCTTCTCTCTCTGCCTGTTGTATTGCAGCAGTCGAGAGAGGGCATCAGCTAAGAAATTCTTCCCCCACAGGATGTATTTCAAGGTGAATTTAAACTGGCTGAAGAATTGAGCCCACTGGGCCTGTTTTGGAGACAACTTCCATGGGGATTTCAAAGCCTCTAGGTTTTTACAATCAGTCCAAACTTCAAAAGGTGACTCAGCTCCCTCCAAGAGGTGCCTCCAGTTCATTAACACCCATTTTACAGTGAAGGCTTCCTTCTCCCACACTAACCATTTCCTCTCCATTTTGGTAAACTTCCAGGAGATATAGGCACAGGGATGTAACACCCCGTTGTCAGTTTTTTGTAACAGCACTGCCCCAGTTGCTACATCGGATGCATCTGCATGGATTACAAATGGTTTATCTGGATCTGGATGTTTTAGAATGGGTTCTGCAGTGGACAGTCTTTTTAAGTGCTCAAATGCCTCTTGGCATTCTTCTGTCCAGTCCAAGGGTGCCCCTGGCTTTTGGGCTTTGATTTTATCCTTTCCCTTAGTTTTTAACAAGTCAGTAAGAGGCAGACCAACTTGAGCAAAATTAGGAACGAATTGGCGGTAAAAGTTAGCAAATCCCAAGAACTTTGCAACTGGCACCTTGTTTTTGGCAGTTCCCAGCCCACTACATCACAGACCTTGCTTGGGTCCATCTCCACCCCTTGGCTGGAAATTCGATATCCTAGGTAATCAATTTGTTCCTGGTGAAACTCACATTTCAAAGTTTGGCATACAGTTGTACATCCAAAAGTTTCTTAAGCACTTCCCTCACCAATTTTACATGCTTGTCCCAAGTTTCAGTATATATCAGAATATCATCCAAATACACTAAAACACCCTTGTACAAATATTCATGTAACACTTCATTTATCAATTGCGTAAAGACTGCGGGGCCCCTGACAGTCTGAACGGCATCACTTGATATTGAAAGCAACCTAGAGGGCAGCAGAACACTGTCTTCCATTCGTCCCCCTCCTTGATCCTCACTCTAAAATAAGCATCTCACAAGTCCAGCTTTGTAAAAATTTTCCCTTTCTCCAAATGAGCCAATAAATCCTTTATTAGTGGAAGGGGGTATTTGTTTTCTTTACAAATGGCATTCAACCCCCTATAATCAGTGCACAGTCTTAATGTCCCATCCTTCTTTTCCCTGAACAGCACAGGTGCCACCAGAGGGGATTTGGCAGGTTCTATAAAACCCCTTTGTAAGTTTTTGTCAATGAACTCTCTAAGGGCCACCATTTCTTTTGGAGTCATAGAGTACTTTTTTGGCATGGGGTATTTTGCTCCTGCCTCCAGCTCTATTGCACAGTCAGTTGCATGATGAGGCGGTAGTTGATCTGACTCAGTTTCACTAAAAACTTTAGCCAAGTCTCTGTATTGATCAGGAATAAATTTGGCACCATCCGAGTTTCCCTGGGTTGGGACCTGCACACTAGCTGCCGCTACCTCTGGGCCGGAGGGTTCAGTGATGGTCTTCCTTTCTACAGTACATGTCCCACCCTGAAAAATCAAGCTCTTGGTGCCCCAATCCACTTGAGGATTCCACTGTTCTAACCAAGACATCCCCAAGATCAAAGGGTGACCCGCAATTGGTGCAACTAAACACTTTAAAGCCTCTCAATGAGAGCCAGTCCTCATCTCGAAAGCCTCCGTGTAATATTCCACAGGTCTCCCCCCCCCCCAAGTCAATCCATCCAATGTCTGAATGCAATAGCTGTCTTTAGTTTCTGCACCCTTAGCCCCAGCCCATTTACCAGTACAGAGTTAATCAAACATCAGGTGCACCCAGAGTCTATTAAAGCTGTCAACTCCTTTTTATGAGTAGTCCTCAGAGCCCTTATTTTCACCCCAACCATCATGGGACTCACCTGAATGTCCTCGTCATCTGAGTCTGTTTTTGACTCCTCCTCATGCCTCAGGTCCTCCACCTGCTTTTGGGCATGCTTTAAAGCAGGCAGCTAAAGTTTTCCACCAGCTGCTCCTCATCTTCCTGTTCATTTTCGATCATCAGTTGGATGGGGAACTGCTCCTCCTCTCCCGAAGCAGCGGTTCCTTTCTTCTCCAATTTCGCCAGCTTTGACGATTTGCTGGTTTGTTTAGGCTTCATGGCTGGCTTCTGGGCTGACTGTTTCAGGCAGACGGATGCAAAGTGCCCCTCCTCTATGCAGTTGAAGCACAACTTTCCCACTGGCCAAGCACCCGATCCAGTCCCCATAGCTTTTCCACTTCCCTTCTGGGTTGGTTGGTGGGGGGCAGTCGTCGACTTCAGGTGAGTTGCTGTGCCCGATCCATGAACTGCTAACCATTGAGACTCCATCACCGAGACGTGGGCTATCCACCCTTGCAGCATTGTTGGGCATCCTCTCACTAGTGCCATCTCCCACAGCTTGGGATTCAGCCCCTTCTGAAATTGTTTCACTTTGAATGATTCAGGCCAATCTCAAAGTTTAGCCACAAGATGCCTAAACTCCAATGCGTATTTGGTCACTGACCAGGTTCCTTGCTTGAGCTCCATGATAGCCTCTTGAGCCTGGGTATGAGCACAGGGGTCCTCAAACTGCTCCTGCAATGCCATCATGAACCCGTTGAAATCCTCCAGCTCTGGTGTATTGGCTTTTTGCAGATCAATCACCCATTCGGCCGCCCAACCTACCAAATAGCGAGACACATAGGTGACCTTCCAGGCATCACTCGGGAACAGATGTCAGCAGCTCCCCATGCAAATCCTGACTTGGTTCAGGAAACTGGCCAGCTCATTTGGGTCTCCTCCATACGGCTTGTTGAGACCCCACCATTTCAGCGGGTCACCTTCCCCCTCAGCAGGGCGGGCTGGGGCCAATAGTCAATCACCTGCCCCCCAAGCCAACCAGTCTGGGATTCTGGGTCCCGCTCTCCCGTTACTGCCCTGACTCCCAGCTGTCGGTTGCTGTCCTGGGTCCAGCCCAATGGGTGGACGACCCTGCCCTTCCATTGTTAGAAGCCTTCCTAGCAGGGCTGTCAGTGGCTTCAGTTCTTCCCTCATCACTCACATCTTGCCCCAGAGAGCGTACACCTCTCCCTCCAGGTCCTGGACTTGCTGCTCTTGGCCCCGCAATTTGGTGGCAGTTTTAATAGCCCCAGTTGCATCTCCAATTCCCGTAGACCATCTGGGTCAGTCCAGCTTCATCGGTGGTGGTTCCTCAGTAGCCTCCCAACATTCCCATGGGCTTTGAGTATCCCATAATTGGCTGCGCTGACATTCCTTTTTTTTCACCACCACCTGGGATGCAATTGTCTGGGAAAGGATCAGGATCTCCTCAATCTCTAGTGAAGGGGATGGCTCTTTCGCAATGCCACCTGTTGCTCCAATCTCGGTCTCAGCGATCTCGCCCTCCATCTCCAGGATCTCCTTCTCCTCCTTGGGCATGGTGCTTTGTGGGATTTTCCTCAGTGAGTCGTCTCCTCGGGAAAAATCTGATTGAAGGAGTTTCAGCAAAATGTCAGATCTACGATGTTCAAACCCGAATGAAGAAAAATCTCTTGAAACTCGAATCAAGTTCAAAAAGAAATTCATTTATTGAGATGTTCAAGCAGCTTCAAAGCATTGCTGAAACTAAAAAGCCCACGCATTCCCAGTCTACTTTTACCCTCACTTCTCACCCCCCTTTCCTCAGCCAGTTCTCATGTTGGTACAACCTTGGACGTTCCTTGCCCCAGATAATAATCCATCTATGTTAATGGTTTCACTTTCTTTGTTTCCCCCTCCTCCTAATGAAAAATGGTAGAAACAAGGCAAGCAACTAGTGAGCTGATAGATTGATTGCTGGAGGTTCTGACACATTACCAGTGCCTTCCCACTAGCCAGGTAGACAGCACTGGGTGGAGCTTGGTTGTTGCAGCCAATCAGCATTTGAGATATGTATTGGCTTATGACATGCTTTGGCAGTGCATTCTGTAACAAGGTGTCTTGCTGGTATTTACTTCAGCTCGCTCGCTTTCTTTCTTTCTTTCTTTCTTTCTTTCTTTCTTTCTTTCTTTCTTTCTTTCTTTCTTTCTTTCTTTCTTTCTTTCTTGGAAAACCAATTATGCAAAATAGGTCCTTTAAGTGGGTTTTGATGTTAATTCTGTGCCATTTGATGTTAATTCTGGGTCATTGAGGTCAACTAACTTTTTAGGTGTTCCTACATCCCATTGACCCAGATAAACACAATATAGAATTATTAAATATGTAATTTAATCCATATAAAATTATTTTGTTTTCATGCTCCAAAAAAAGAAAAATGTTTATATTATTTCTTAAGAGATTGTGGCAATAGAGGAGAAGAGGGGCATTTGTTCTGGATTATATCAACAATGTAGGATCTTGCAAAGCAATGAAAAAATGTCCTTCTGAATATTTAAAGTTTCTTCCACTTTTCTTCTTTAGAGAACTTCAAGGTCTCAGGAATGCTTGAATCTTGTGCTAACCAACCAATGTTTAAAACTAAGCCTCCATGATCTACCCATGATATTTTCATATATAAAGTTGAGGCAGGAAAAGATATTTTTTGGTTAATATTTGAATATCAGCACAATTCAAATTCTCAAACTAATACACACATTGAAATGCAAATAACCATCCATTTTTGGCCCTTGTGTAAATTTTGTCAAATGAAAAAAATGCACAGAAAGTATACAAAAATGCACATTAATTCATAACAACATAATAAAAAGGAACAAATACACATGAAGGAAAAAGGCTAGCAATATGGCTACTGTAGGAAAAATAGTGTACAAAGAGGCATATATTAGGAGAAAATGCTCGAAAAATGTCATATTGGAAAGATGCCTAAATATGCATATAATTTTCACATATATAAAATATGTACAAAATGTTCAGCTATTTTTATGTTCCTCTGAGGAAAAAAAAAAGAAAGCTGATGTGGAAAAAGAATGAAATGAACGTATGCTTCAAGTACTATGAAGCCAAGACAGATAGATGTATCTCCATGTATAGTATAAGATGCTTTGTTACTTAGGATAGCTTAACAACTAAGTCATAATAGAATTAATTTGCATTATGTCTAAGTATGCACTTTGCTTTATAGTACAGGAAGAGTGTCCACCTTTGTCCATTTTTTTTACCAAAAAATCTACTCCTATTTGCCCACCAAAAACTGTCCAGGGGATTTCAATTCTGCCACACTAATCTTGATTCTAAAATATGATTACATGCTCCAATTGTCCAAGAAATGAGATGCTGCAGGAGCAGGCATTTTACATGACTTTAAAATGAGGTTACTGGAGGCTGTTTATCTTTGGTAATGTTTTTGTCTTTATTAACCTATAAGCTGAACATAAGTGGAGGCCCAGCACCAAACATCCAAAATTCCTTGTATCTATATTAGGAGTTACAGGTAGACCACCAGCATCTAAGACCAAATCAAAGAGTAGGGAGGGATCATAGGGGTCACCTGGACCAACGCCAGCCCCTTCCCAGATCCACTGCATTTAGCTTTTTCAGAATTCAAGCCCATCTGTTGTTGTTTTCCTGCTTGCCCATCTTCTTCTTCCCTGCATGCATGGAGAGAAGATGGAAAGGGAACTTTGGTGGTCATTGATAAGATCATTCATTGAAAGTAGCCTAGGGAGATGACAGGTTACAGCTGTTCAAATGGTTCAACAGTTTCAACAATCTCTTTATACAGTTGTGTGTATGTGCACGTGCCTGCACGTGTGCAACTTAGAGTTAGTTGTTGACACCTGGACAAGTCCCTGCAGATTTCCTGATGCCTTAATGCCAAACTGGCTTTACAGTCATACAATCCCAGAATTGAACAAGCTCAACCAACAGTCCCCTAACAACATTAAAAAGGATTTTAAGCTTTTTCACAAATTGGAAAAAGTAGGCAAAGTTAAGACAAATTTTAGTAAGAACTATGTAAGAAAGAAATATCTATCTAACTCCGAGCACTGCAGTAAACCATTGGGAGAAGTGCCACAGCTGTTCACACATTATATTTGAGCTGGCAATGAAGTGTTATTGAATGCAGCACACAGCATTCTCAGCTGGCAGAATGACAGACACATTAGTCACATCCTAGTTGGCATGGCATTGGGGAAAGCACTGCTAGCATATTGAGCTAGCCAAAATAATAGATCCCATTTTGCTCTCCCTGTCAAACTACTCTTCAGAAGTTGATGTCTCATGTTTAACAGTGACCCAGCATTGTTACTTGTGAGAGCAGAATCTATGTGGACTGCAGGCCAAGTGGGTACTCTTGCCCATTATATAAATTATGCCCAAGTGCCATTACAATGCAGCCTGGATAGGTGGTAGCATACTTCATGAGAAGTTTGCAGAAAATGCCTGAAGATGAAACCCAATAGCTGCCCCAATTTGTGACGGCTAGGGGCACGATACAGATGGCAAACCTCAGTCATTCTCCTTGCCTTTTGTGGGCAAGACCCTTGGGTTTAATTTATTTGTTACATATTTATGAGGTATATAAATACATAATGAGGCAATGTAGAAGAAATATTTTTTAAAATAGTTTAAAAATAAAAATTTTAAACTGACAATGTTGCTTATAGAATATCAACACTTGGATTTATTAATTCCAGAGCAGAAAGTACAGTAGTGTTTCCTTGTTAAGGGCTTTGGAAATAGGATGTAAAAGAGATGAGGCAACTATTCAAAGAAGCATAGAGTTTGAAAATGCCATCCCATGTATCTGAATAGCATGGCCTCAATCTGAGTGGAGCACCACTCTCACCATCACCAGCATATCCATGTCTTTATTTTCCTTAAGTCTGTTCCAACTTCTTCAGGAAATACAAGCCTTATCTCAGGAAGGAGGGAGAATGTAACCAGTAGAGAACTGCCATTAGCAGAGAAGGGGGTTGTCAGTGGCAAATACTTATCTTCACTAGTAAGTAATGTATAGAATTTTTTCTTCCATATTGTTGCAGGTCATCCCCAGGTTATGGACGCCCAGTTTAAGGACAACCCATAGTTAAGAACAGAGCGTATTGTAGCACAATTTGAGTTAAATACACAATGGTTTGAGTTTATTACATACTACTACTTATACATTATTATATAAAAATACTGTTCCGGCTTACATACAAATTTGACTTAAGGACAGACCTTGGGAAGGGAACTTGTTCTTAAACTGAGGACTACCTGTATTATATTAAAGAATGCTAAAAATCTATGCATACACACTGTGACTGGAGTAAATGTAAAAATGCATTTGCCCTTATTGTGTCTGATTTAATTCTAAATATCCTGAATATTTTTTATGTTTCATTACATACAGTAATCTTTTTCATTTTAAATCTATACATGCCATATTTCTAAGGGAAGTATATTTGCTGCTTGTTGAAACAAGTGCATCTTGGATCTAATTTTTATAGTTATATATTTTGTTTTACAATTATTTTATTTTTATTTTGCAGCCTTAACCATATGACCCTGCTTTTTCTAAAGTGGAAAGAAAATTGAATTTTGAAATGGGGTTTGGAGTACAATCTTGTTGGTTGATTACATTCAACAAAGGAGTGGTTTTAAGAAGGAATAAAATACTGAGACATCATGTGTGTGTAAGACTTCTGCCCGTCTACTCTAAATTATTTTATAATTTCTATTCTCTATAAATTATTTTCTATTTATTAGTGTAATTTTGTAATTTTAATTGATTTTAATTGTTTTGTAAACTGCCCAGAGTCGTTCAACAAGATGGGCAGTGACAAATTCAATCAATCAATCAATATAATAAACAGACTTTTCCTGTTATATGATTGAAAAGCCAAAGGAACCAAGTAGCTGGGTACAAGCCCATAACTGGGTTTACATGATCAGCCTTAATCAGCTGTGACTGAACTCTAACCATATCTCTGGATTATGTAAGACAGGGTTAGGCTACTCCCCCCCCCCTTTTTTCTAGAACATTTCTAGAAGTCCTGTATAAGGTATGAATAAATCAAAGGTTCATGCCAATTGCAGGCTTTGATACAGTAATCTTTTCTACTAGTTAGGAGGTAAGGTGACATGGCCCTATATAGAATCACATCATAGCCATTGGTCCTTCTGGTTTTACCCTGCTTTCACCATAAAAGTGTCTTCCAAATCTTTTATGCAACAACTGTAATAAATCCCAAGCAGAATGTTGAATGGTTTGAGATAACAGCAGCTCTGATCCAGAATTTTTGATCAGAAGCATATCAGACTGGGGAAGGCTGGTCTAAACTAATTATTAGTGGCTTTCTAGGGGTCTTTTCTAGTATGTTTAACAGATGCCTATGAAAACAGCCCTTTCATAGGGTTCTAAATTGAATAAAGGGGATAGTATGAGTACCAAAATTCCTTTTATGGGATAATGAAATGATTCTGTAGCCTCCAGAATTGTAAACATGCAGCACAAACAGTCAAAGCTTGATTTGATATATACAGTACACAAATCTCTTCCACCAGACTCTAGGGCCTAACCAGGGCTGAATTGCACAAATAAGATTTTTGATTTATACTTATTGATCAACCTTATTTTGTATCTCATCTTTCCTTGATTTCAGTGTCTTGTAAGCTTCAGAGGCAGTGACTTTTCCAAGGACATTCAATGAGACATACAACAGTCCTAGTACAACAAGTCATTGACAGTTTGCTATCTTTCAAAAGAATCAAAAAGATTCACTGTAATTCAGTCTTTCCCAACCAGGTACTGTACCTTCCACATGTTTTGGATGAGAAACCTCATCACTTCTCAGCAAAATATTCTGAAAAGCTATGAGCTATGTGGGCCATAGTCCTATGCATTTGAAGGACACTGAGTTGGCAAGGCTGCCACAATGCATGTACAGGTGAAACTCGAAAAATTAGAATATCGTGCAAATGTTCATTTATGTCAGTATGGCAACTCAAAAGGTGAAACCAATATATGAGATAGATGCATTACATGCAAAGCGAGATATGTCAAGCCTTACTTTGGTATAATTGTGATGATTATGGCCTACAGCTTATGAAAACCCCAAATTCACAATCTCAGAAAATTAGAATAGTGTGAAAAGGTTCAATATTCTAGGCTCAAAGTGTCCCACTCTAATCAGCTAATGAATCCATAACACCTGCAAAGGGTTCCTGAGCCTTTCAATGGTCTCTCAGGCTGGTTCAGTAGGAATCACAAGCATGGGAAAGACTGCTGACCTGACAGTTGTGCAGAAAACCATCATTGACACCCTCCATAAGGAGGGAAAGCCCCAAAAGGTAATTGCAAAAGAAGTTGGATGTTCCCAAAGTGCTGTATCAAAGCACATCAATAGAAGGTTATGTGGAAGGGAAAAGTGTGGTAGAAAAAGGTGCACAAGCAGCAGGGATGACCACAGCCTGGAGAGGATTGTCAGGAAAAGGCCATTCAAAAGTGTTGGGGACTTTCACAAGGAGTGGACTGAGGCTGGAGTTAGTGCATCAAGAGCCACCACACACAGACGGATCCTGGACACGGGCTTCAAATGTCGTATTCCTCTTGTCAAGCCGCTCCTGAACAACAAACAAGGTCAGAAGCGTCTTACCTGGGCTACAGAAAAGAAAAAAAGAACTGGTCTGTTGCCCAGTGGTCCAAAGTCCTCTTTTCTGATGAGAGCAACTTTTGCATCTCATTTGGGAACCAAGGACCCAGAGTCTGGAGGAAGAATGGAGAGGCACACAATGCACGATGCTTGAAGTCCAGTGTGAAGTTTCCACAGTCTGTGTTGATTTGGGGAGCCATGTCATCTGCTGGTGTTGGTCCACTGTGCTTCATTAAGTCCAGGGTCAACGCAGCCGTCTACCAGGAGATTTTGGAGCACTTCATGCTTCCTTCCGCAGACGAGCTTTATGGGGATGCTGACTTCATTTTCCAGCAGGACTTGGCACCTGCCCACACTGCCAAAAGTACCAAAACCTGGTTCAATGACCATGGGATTACTGTGCTTGATTGGCCAGCAAAGTCGCCTGACCTGAACCCCATAGAGAATCTATGGGGCATTGCCAAGAGGAAGATGAGGGACATGAGACCGAACAATGCAGCAGAGCTGAAGGCCACTATTGAAGCATCCTGGTCTTCCATAACACCTCAGCAGTGCCACAGGCTGATAGCATCCATGCCACGCCGCATTGCGGCAGTCATTGCTGCAAAAGGGGCCCAAACCAAGTCCTGAGTACTTATGCATGCTTATACTTTGCAGAGGTCCGATATTGTTCTATTTCCAATCCTTGTGTTATTGATGTCATGTAATATTCTAATTTTCTGAGATTGTGAATTTGGGGTTTTCATAAGCTGTACGCCATAATCATCACAATTATACCAAAGTAAGGCTTGACATATCTCGCTTTGCATGTAATGCGTCTATCTCATATATTGGTTTCACCTTTTGAGTTGCCATACTGACATAAATGAATATTTGCACGATATTCTAATTTTTCGAGTTTCACCTGTATGTATATGCAGTAGAAAGCTCTATCTTCTTTTAATTCATTATATAAGTCATATTGAAATAAAATGTGATTTGGTGAGTTAGCTGTATCTAAATCTCATCGTAGCTTACAGTACCGATGCAAAACCAGTCAGACTACAGTAAGTTGAACAACTGTTGTTTGAAAGATTTACTAAGAAGTGCCACAGAACTTATGTATGAACAGTGAACTTTACTGTATAATAGCAGCTTCAGCATTAGCTCCATTAGAACAACAAAGGTCACTGGGAGCGAGCTACTCAATGCATACAAAATAGCATCCATTTATCAAGAAAAGGATGAAGAGCATGTAAGTAGTTCCAAAAGTGGGAAAGGCAGTTTTGTCTAGTAACCACCATAGCTATGTTTCTTATACAGGGTCATCCCCCCTCATTCCCCACATTCACAACATATAAAATCTACTCTCTGTAGTATCACATTACTGTCTTACTCTTAGGATACCATCTCCACAAACACGTAGTGCAACTAATAAATAAATTCTCTGTGTCATCCAATCTTATTAAATGGAATAGTTACAATTTGGAAGGGAAATGATATTAATATCCAGTTTTAAGCTAGATGTAAATAACCACCTTATAAACCTTGTCTGTATGTCAGATTTTTACTGAAGATTGCTTCATTATAAAAGAAAGCAACAATTGTGCAGTAGAAAGGACACATATAACATTTTGGAATATGCATATGTATGATATTAAAAGTTCTCTCTATATATTGTTGTTAAAAACAATTAAGATGAACTGTAATTATTTCATAGTTATTAGTAATATGTCTTAATTTTGGCCAGTTTCAAAATCTAATCAGTCTTATTTGGAATTCTATAGACCGTTTTCTAAATTGCTGAATTGGATGCCCACAAGCAAAATAAAAAAAAGAAACTGGAATTGTCAAATTAGGTCTAAACCAAATCTTATACTTGGTACATATCCTACAATTCACTTCACAGTATGTTTAAGAACTAGCCATTTATTACTGAATGGAAAAAATGCAGCATTTTACACATTTATTGATTTCTACTTATTCTTGGTGGCTACTCTTTACAGTCAGTGACATGCTGTGTTGCACATATATAATTCTAAACAAAATTAGAAGAAATTTCAGATACCTCACTGTGGGGATAAAGCCTGCCAAATTTCAGACCTATTTGTGGAGGGGCAATCCCTTCAAGTGAATATTTCACGTTGTTAAGTAGAGAACTTTAAAGTAGAGGGGAAAAGGTTTGCTAATTAGTGTTTAGCCAGAAGTTTCAATGAAAACAAGAGGTAATGTAGGAAAATATCTCGACTAGAAATCTGTTAAATAACAGTGGATAGATGAAGGGGCTTTTATACGTTGTTTCATTTAATTAGAGGGAAACTAATTACTCAGTTCCTCTCTTTTTCCTTTCTCCCATTCTAACTTTTTCAAAGAGGGAAAAGCAAACGCAAAGTCATAATATTTTTACTGACTAGTGACTGACTTTTTGCATCTCTCCAGAGAGCAAAATTGCTCATGAAGCTTCAAGAAGGTGCGGCTCCAGTTCTGGTAACTTTGAAGAGAAAAAATAACCTTTCTGAAAACAGGCTAGTTCAGATCAGAATTTAAGCAGAACTCTGTAGACATAAGAAGTACAATATCGATCTTAATTCCTAGAAAAGCATACAAAAAACACAACCAATATATATATCCAGATCCCCTCTATGGTAGTCATGTCATATTGCAAAATAAGTTTGAACCTCCTGAGATTCTTCTCCAACTCTCTGAGTCACAGGTACATGAAAATCTATTCCAAGCACAAATCAGATTTTGTTACATTAAAACCAAGAGCTTCCTGGAAATGGACTTCTGATCTTTCAATTTCTAGAAGAAATAGCTTCTGACAGAAAGGCATCCACTGAAGTGTTCTTCTGTTGTGCGTTTCTCTCTGAGGGATATAGATCCTCCTCATCAATAGAAGTGTTTATTTTCTTGAAAGGACTGCTCTGTTTCAAACCAGCAAGGGCTGTCTTTTTTTACTACTTAGTCAGCTCCTTTAGACAGCTGTTGAAAATGTGGTTCAATGGAGACCAATGTTTTAGATGTTGAAATATTAATTATATTTTCTAATAGAAAAGGAAGAAATACTTATTTCATTTCTTCACAAAAATAGCCGTTATCTTGAACATTTGAGTAAGAAAATAGTGTCTTGCAAAGAAAAAAAGTACTTTTTTATATATAATTTTTATTGAAACTTTTAAAAAAGAAGATTAAAAACTAATACAAACTAATATAAAGTAAGGAAGAAAAAAGAAAAAGAAAGAAAGCAAAGAGAAAGCAAAAAGTGCAAGAAAAGAAAAAAAGTTGAAGAAAAATAGAAAAGAAAGAAAAAAGATACAAAGCAGTGGCTTCCAATATTCTTCATAGCAGTTATAAGTACAATTACCATATTTTTCCGACTATAAGACGATACTTTTTTCTAAAATCCTTACCCTAAAAATTGAAGGGCGTCTTATTCAAGGAAGTCAGCCGAGAATCGCGCAGTTGCAAAACTGCCCATACTTTGTTTCTGCAGAGAGGCTTCCTCCTATTGCTAGCCTCCAATCACGAGTGAAATAGCTTGTCTCCCAAACAGACTTCCTCCAATCACGAGCCTTATGTAACTGATGTCAGCTGATGCTGAACAAACCAATTAGAGGAAGGCTGTTTGCAGAGACAAGCTATCGGCAGTTTCACTCGTGCTTGAATGTAATCAGTTATGCAAAAGAGCATGGAAATAGAGCTGCAGAGAGACGGTTTGGACCTCCTCCCACTGAGTGTATCAGGTAAATGTTAACTAATTACTAAATAAAAATGTGTTCTGCACTATCTTTAAAATATTGATTTCTTAATTTTGGGTTGGAAAAGTGGGGGTCGTCTTGTACATGGGGGCGTCTTATTGTCGGAAAAATACGGTATATTTTAACCTCTCTCTCTAAAGTTACATCATAATACTCTTCTTTCTATAATCTATCCTGTCTAGTCAACCAAACCATAAATCACAAGTTGGTGGTTGTTTTTTTTCCATTTTTATGCAAAAAGTCCATAAGAGGTTTCCAGGCACCTATAAATGTAGATAGTGTCTTTTCTCTAATCAAAGAAGTTAATTTATCCATCTCATCAAGATCTGTCAATTTCAGTAACCATTCCTCCATGGTGGGGAGTGTTGAATCTCTCCAAAGTACTGAATGAAAAAGGAGAAAAGGGGATAGGAAGAAAGATGGCTTTGAAGGGGCATCCTGGGTTTAGGGTGGGTGTGTAGCAGTTGAGGATTGATAAAAGCTGTGAGATACAACTTAGACAAACATGAAAAATGAGCAAGGATCCTAATGCAGAAAAGGATTTAGTTTTAGATTTAATATAGTCATTTTTCTGAGTGAAATAAAAAACATATTTTAAATGTTTTTACTTATGTGGAATTGCGATTAACAGTACGTAAGAGTTTTCTTACTGTCAACTGTATAGGGTAAGAAAAGTAGTTAATATCAACCATTTCTTCCTCTTGATAGCTCTGTGCAGGAATTCCTAATATGGTAAAGCACATTTAACCAAGGAATTGAAATATGACATTCAGCTTTTGGTATAACAGCATCTCTGTGAGAGGAACCTGAGGTGTGACAAGCATTGCAGACTCCATAAAGTGCATTCATGCATTTGTGTAGAATTTGGAACATTTTTTAAAATTGTTATTTAATTTGACGTTCAAGAATAAACAGATACAGAAAAAAATAAGAGGAAAACATGAGGAAAGGGGGAAAAATGAAAGATAGAAATGTTAAAGGACAAAAACAAATTATAATACAAGTAAAAAATAGTTCTGTTTTTAAACACAGCATTCAATCTTAATCACATGGAGTAACAGTCATCAGTTTTTTCCATTATGCTGATAGAGAGACAATACCTAAGCAGAGAACATACAATATCATCAATTCAAGATTGTAAATATGGGCTGTCACTGTCTTTCCTTTGTGAAAGCTTTCCTGTTATGCTCCATACTTGATAAATCCATGGTTCTTCATAAATGAATTCCAAAACGCTGGTATTTAATTCAAAATCTTGTTCACATCTTTAAATCATATTACTTTTCTCAAAACAATATTAACAAATGTGTGGATATTAAACCAAATGGGACAATAGTAGGCAAACCCAGATCAGAAGCATATATCCCCTCCATTATTTTATACGTCTGGCCTAACCTTCCAGATGACCCTTTTTAAACTTTATCTGATTTCTGATAAATATGAAAATATAATATTTTGTTGAATTTCATTTTAACATTATTAGAAACTTAATGCTCTTTAAGAGCCTTAACCATTATTTTATTAATATTTATTTATTTATTAAATCTGTATGCTGCCCATCTCCCCCGGAGGGTGGCTCTTTAGCTGGGACAATATTACATGTAGCCAGTGATCTAAAACTTAATTACAATCTCCAGCCACAATTATATGATCTACAGTTAAACTAAAAAGATTTAAAACTCAAAAGATGAAATAGCCTTAATAATAAACGCAAAACAATTAATAGAATATTTTGCCACTGCTGTTGAGAAATACCTTTCTGGATCACTTGTTTATTTTGAAGCCTTGTTAGTCAAGATACTATATCTCTAGAAGATTCTGAATTCCCATTAATAAGTATTTGATCAACCCATCTTCTTGATAAAAGGTCTTTCTTATGTGGAAAAAGATGAGTTTCTTATTTTTAGAAAATTATCACCACCCTATCAATTCCTACTTTCATATGCACCCAAAACAACCTACAGGCATTAATTCATACCTTCTGATATATAATTTAACCCTTTTGTTCATAATTAAACCTACGCTTTCCTTTCCCTGCATGTATTCATCAATTCAACCCTACAAGATCAGACCTTCATTCAGATTTATTACATCTTTCCCTTTTCTCTCAGTTTCACAGAAATGCCACAGATCTATTTTTATTTATTTCATTAATTCATACTTTTCACCATTAATATTGAAATCTTTCATATGCTATGGTTGTCATCAGGTGGGCCCACAGATAAAGACCTCCACTGTTCATCAGAACTTTAGTCAAACAAGGTTTTCATATTTTAATAAGATAGAGAAGGCATAGACTGTTGAATGCAAGCTAGATACAACCTTGAGAGCCAACATACTGTTGCCTGGACCCCATCAACTAGGCAGTACATGCATACTGAGGTTGCCAAAACTAAACAAACTAGGTTATGCTTGGTGTGTTATATGAATCCAGAGAATGTTATCCATAGGATAAAAACATATAAAGCTGGAGGAATCAAATTTTTGATGTCTTAATAAAGGGGGAAAAGAAAAGTTCAAATTCAATTAAAATGATAAATCACTTCATCATATTATGTGCCTAGAGAGAAAGGAGTGTGGACATAATTTTGCTGAGTGAGAATGTATGGGAGCATAGGCACACAAATGCACACATTTAGTGCTGGCTTTGGAAACAATAAACAATAGAAGCATGCACTTGTAGGAATATAGTTGTCACCTAATGCATTCATTCATTACCGTTGGAAGACTGAAGCAAACCGCAAAAATGTAACACAATACTGTTTCCCAGAATCATTTTTCTGATATCCCACCTAAGGAAGTTTAGATGTTACACAGTGACATCTCATTGGTTTAAGCAAATCCTCTTTACTTTTTTTCATTATCCTTGTCAATGAATTAAAACTGTGTAATTTTTCCTCTAACAAATCATAATCTCTTGGCGAAAAGTAATCTTCAGATATGTAACAAGTCAACTGTTGAAGCAAATCCCACACAGAAATGAACTGTCACTATTTTCACCCATGTCTACTTTCTTCCTAAATTTATAACTTGCTTATTTTGTCATATGAGAACCTTGCTATGACATCACTGTGCAGCCTCCACTTTCAGATTCCATAATGGATAATATACAAATATTATTTTGGTATATCAAGCCAAGGACAATGATGGCATTGACATGAAAACATCATTGGAGGAAATAGAAATCAAGCTTATCCAAAATATTCCAAGGTCCAAATACTCTATTCAATCATTTCTATTTTTTGCATCAACATAAATGAGTTAAGAAGCAAAAACATTGTGTGCTAGGACTATCCATCATGGAAAGCAATCTAGTCATGTCCAGCATGTGAATATCTCAACAGAAAAAGGGCCAGCATTGTTTCTTATTAGAGAAAAGACTGTTAAAATTTATAGTTCAAAGATGAATGCTAGATCCTAATTCTTTTTCTAATTTTTTTTCTCCCCTGATTCCACATGTGATTGTTATCTATGGGAGAACAGATCCCAGAATTTCTTTTAAGATAATTTCTTTTGTTCCAATATATTTCAGGTGGAAGAAGTTAATTTAAACACAAGCGTCCCTTGATGCTTAAAAGTTGCAGTGAATAATCAGGTTTTGAATGTTACCACATGGAAAGATGGAGGGAATCCTTCTTCTCTTTGTGTCAGTACTGAATTTTCTCCTTAGAAGATGTGCCAATGGCCCTTTTGGGGGGGGGGGGGGAAATCCTTGAGACGGTGACACAAAAGGCGAGGATTTTCCCGAGCATAATTGTAGTCCCCACTTACTCCAGCCTTGGCATATTTAAGATAGGGATCTAGTTTGGCCCTTTCTGAATGTGGCCCAATCTTAAGGAGAACCATGCAGCAATCTGGGGAATTTGGCTTCTGTTTCTTAAACAACAGCCTATGTAACATGTAACGAAGCCGTTTTGAAACAAGGAAGGCACTGAAAGTAGATTCGGATCAAGCACAAGTGGATCTGTTGTTTCAAAAGATGGAATCAAAAATCCCATCAGGCAAGCTCACATCCCCTCATGCTCCTAAAGAAGTTCTTTGAATCCCAGCCAAGATATGCATGCACACTTAGCTACATGGATGCTTATGTGATTGTCACATGCAATGGGGTACAAAAAGATGTTATGCTGTACCATACTGTACCAGCTTAGGAAATCCAATGTCTGAAAGTTGCTTAAGGCCATAAACATATACACACATGTACCATTACTAGATCTAAGTTAGTTTCCTAATCTATCTATCTACTGTAGATATAAATATGAAGACATTTCTGCAATATTTTATCTTCTTCCCAAAACACAACATTGAAATAGACCACTTGCCTTCAGCTACCCTTGATCAGGAAGAAGGAAAGTATATCAGCTGATATGTCTGTCCACAGAGTAGCGCCCATCTAACTTCTTGAGTATCTTCCACTGAATTTAGCAGCTGAGCCCATGGGACGATTAATGTTTATCTCAATCTGATCAACAAATACATCTGTAGTGGAATTAAAAGAAAATCACATCTGACAGTTAATTAACTTTCTCTCTGTCAGAGAATAGGAAAGTGTAAATCAGTGAATACAGCCTGTCATGTGAAAACAGGATATGATACGTTTCTGCAACATACATTTAGAAAAACTTAAAATGAGAAAGTTTAACATTTAATATAACTCAAAGCCCTGAAGCACTAAGATATATCTCAGCATTTTAAAAGATTTTTTTATCCTTCACAGACACACAAACACACATGGAAGTATCTAAACTGCACTGCTATTATAATTGTACCATAATGTACTCAATGCAATATCCTCTTCCATTTTGAACTTCTCTACTTCCAAATTTTAGAAGGCATTTCTTATCTGTTTTTAAAGCCTAATGCAAAAAATCCTGTCCTCCAAATATATTGATTCTGCAATCATTGGCCTTAAGTTTATGAAACTGTCTGGGTTTTCTCTAATGAAACTATTGTAAAAATCAATTTTCTTGAGTCTCCACCTGAGGCATCATTTTTAATCAGGCAGGAAAAAATGTCTAAGGGAAAGATGAAGAAAGTCTAGCAATATGTCCCTTAGCAGACTTAGGGACATATTTTTGGCTGGGGCAATAACATTGTTCTGTTATTATACTGGGTGGCCTCCAAATGTATTGGGAGTTCAGCTCTCAGAATTTGGCTTTGCTGGCTGTGAATCCTGGGAATTGTTATTCCATGAAATCTGGAGACAAAGACTGGCATGGATAGAGTTAGCATGTTGCACTAAGCCATGATTTTACTTTTTTGAGTTTGGGTTAACACACTGTGTGAATCCAGCTGTGGTAGTTTGTAGTTCATGGTTTTGGGGTTAATATATTTTGCAAAGCTAGCTAAGGACCTTTTAAAGAATCACAGTAAAACAGAACACAAGTTCACACAATGTGTGGCCATCCTGTAGATGCATGGACTTCAACTCCTAGAATTTCTCAGTCTGCCATGGCTAAGAATTCCATGAGTTGAAATCACACATCTGAAGGGTCCCAGGTCTAGGTAAAGCTGCTATGAACCAAGAGCTAAGACAGTAAATGAAACGGCATTGAAACAATAAACTAGAATTGTCCTTCTCATTAAAAAGAACAGTTTCCCTGATGACACCTATAGTCTATGACTTTTCCACTCCAAGTAATTTCCCCCATTCAACTGTAAAGACGTTTTCCAATTCAAATGTAAGAATATTGCTATGTCAGTCTAATGTCTAATTTAGAGACTCTCCGTATGAGCAATTTATAGCGTCATCCAATTACCACTGTGGAATACAAAGCCCATTTTCATGGCTAAATGATGCTATAAATCAATAATGTGGAGAGACTCCTACCCTTCCTTAACTCAAACCAGCAGGTTGAGAGGGTACTAGCGGCAGCCTGATGTTCCACAGCAACTGGCTTTTAGTGGCATATGGCATCTGATCCTGGAGGCAGGTCATAAATTCTATGAACATTAATTTCCATTTACACCACCTTCAGGATGGACGGTCTCAAGTACTGAGGTACATTTGATAGCATTTATAACTATTAAGCACCTACAATATTTTAAACATGATGACATTGATGCACTTCCCATATGGAGCATATAGATTAGCCAAATGCATCACAGGCAAAGAGTTTGTTTACCATGCCAGGATAAACACTAGACTGAAATCAACTCCAACAATTAGTAAGCAGGAGTCACTGATTTCCACCTGCTTATCGATACGGGTCAACATCATCAGTCCATCTTTATAAGACTTAGTAGCAGGAAGCAGAACATTCAAGACTTGGAATACAATAATATTGCTCTAATTGACTGAACAGCAGTCTGCAATGCAGTATCTCTTTTGACTGACATACTGTTGAAAAAATAAAGATAAGTTAACAATTAGAGTACTAGTGTACAAAAATATTAAAATTATATGCAGGTACTCCCCAGTTTAAGAACAAGTTCTGTTCCCAAGTTCTGTCCTTAAGTTGAATCTGTATGTAAACTTGTATAATACTGTATAAGTAGTACTGTGTAATGAACTCAAACCATTGTGTATTTAACCTGAATCACTGTATATTTAAGTCAAATTTTGTTACAACAGGCTCTGTTCTTAATCACGGGTCATCCTTAAACCAGGCATTCTTAACCCAGGGACTACCTGTGTAAAAAGAAGCATGACCTATTTCTGAGCTTTGCATTATTTTACAATAAAGTCCCAGAAATTGCAATGAGTTGGACTTTTGGAGAATTCTACTAGTGAATGCAATTTTGCAGTTAGGGTGGCCACATTTACATTCCTCTTAAAAGGAAATGCATCTCTCTAAAAAGGATAAAGAAGGACAGTTTCTTATAAAAATGACTTGATTAATTTGCAGCATATATCAGGAATCTGTGAGAAATATGTGGCCCTTATCCTACTCCTTGGATCTCCATCCTAAATAATAAACCTACCTTGGCTTGACTGAAGCTGGACTAGGCTAGGCTCATCTGAGTTCCATTCTTAGGCTAATAAACAAGGAGCTGGCTCA